>CM076689.1:107625436-107830436 GCA_038501925.1 Xenopus petersii | reverse complement strand
GCATGAAACCTCTCTCCCCATCTATTCATGACAGATGCAGGATACAAAACTCATTTAGGGGCGGCTTTGAAAGAGTGTTCAGGGTCTAATTAGCACGGTCTTCTCGTAAATGTCAAACCTTCAATTTCCTATTTAAGGACCTTGTCTGTAGTAAAGCACTTCCGTGCCATTAGCCCCACTCACTTACCATCCCATACCACAGTTATTGGAGCTACTGGTTGTTTTTAATGTCTTTTTTTAATCATATACAGATACATTTAACGTCCTATCCCCTCAACTTGCATCTCATTCCCTGAACCTTTGTGAAGCTATCATATAGGGAATGCAATGTTCTCTTTAGAAGGCATATAGCAATATAATAGAACTCGTCACCATTTAAAGGCAAGACAGAGCCTATTTATAAGTAGACTTCTGTTTGCACTTATATTAACTAAACCATAATGCCATGGGTAATTCTGACTCTTATTTGTTGATGACATTAATGGGAGAAGCCATGCTTGCTTAAAAATAGGGGGGTTAACCTCACTCAAGTGTGCTAATGTTTAAATAAAATATGTTTTATGTTGTACTCATTTCTTGTTCTAAATTGAAGCAAAAGTTGGAGGTTGTGGTGCTACACCCTACAAGGACTGGATTTATATTCATCGTTGACCCTATGCCAACCCCATGATATATGTACGTCTTTGTGCATGAGCAGATCGGGTAATTGAGGTGTACCCCATCTGCTGTGTCTAGGGTTGCCACCTTTGTTGAGTGGTAGACCATGGGGACTGGTCCAGTGACATCAGAAGTGGGACAGTTTAGGCCAGGGTAGTTCTGTTGACAGGGTGATGATCACTGATTGGCTGATCGCCACACCATTCACTTTAAAGCCCTGTCCGGATTTCCTAGTTTGTAAATTCAGGCGATTTTCAGGAGGGCTGTCCAGGTGAACAATCAGACAGGTGGCAACCCTAGCTGTGTCTCCAGTTTTAGGTGAAAGTATCTGTTTTTTTAATAGTTTTTTTTTGTTCTATATACTGTATATATATCTATCTATATCTATCTATATATATCTATATATATATATATATATATCTATATATATATACCACAATGAAAAGACCGCACCAATCAGGTCTTGAAAAAAAGTGAAAACATTTTTATTCATTTTCAAGAATATACAACAAAATCTGGCTGCTTGAACCAAAATGAGCATATATAGGCAAAAAAACGGCAGCACTCCAAGGATTTTAAATTCTATGCACCCAATTGATGACCCCTCTAAAGTGCCACCCTACACATATAGGGTACCAGTATAAAATATATAAAATGGTTTAATTGCAGGATGTGTTTATTCCTATTTGAGCAACTTTGCTCGGAACAAACTGCATCCGGACTCATCTTTGATGTGCTGGACCCAGAACTGTTAGGGAGTCTATGAATGCAGACGGACTTAATAGGACCAAAGAATTCAAGAAAATGACAAGTTTGGAAGGGGGTGCGCAAATTAAGAGTAATCAGGTTTTTTTTTGGTGTGTGTGCTCTGTGGGATCCTGTTGTGGGTGGAGGGTGGAATGCGGAGTACAGCAAGAGACTACAGACATTTTTTGGTTGATTATCTGTAATTACTTGGAAGGGCTGAGCCCAGCTTGTTCTATCTCCCCCAGGCTAAACTGACTGACAACAACTCCTCTTTATGGCTCTTATCCTGTGTGCCATTCCAATAGGGAGCTTGCACAACAGGTAGATGAAGACAAAGGGACACGGATCGTTATTAGATTTAATTTAATGGCACTTTTTTGGTGTGTCTGATATCGTCAACGAACGTCATAATAATAATAATTCCATTAATATGTGATCCATTTGGCAAAAGTGAAAGAGGCAAAAGTTCAAATAAAACTGATCTTTGATGAATTAGCTGTTCATGAGCATGTTTATGTATGTGCATGTATGCTTAAGCAATTTGCTTGTTTGCTTTTCCCTACAATCAGCTATTTATTTACCAACTCGCTTTTATTTACCTTATTTTTTCCAAAAAAAAGACCAAATCAATAAACAAATATATATATAATATTTTATACAAAATATTTACAAAATTTTTGTTTACGTTTATCAGTCGTGTTAATTGGTTACATTCTAACGTTATTGTGGTTCAGCACATAAAGGAGGGTTAGTTATTGTGCACAGAATTTTTACAATCTCCCATCAAATTGCCCCGCTCTCTAGAACATAACAGGTGTTGGACGCACCTCTTCCTCCGGTGCCAGGAAATGAAGCCTTTCCCCGCTCCGACAGAAAAAGAAAGAAATCATATTTAATGTCATTAGACTGGTCAGTCCCTTACCTGAACCTTAAAACAGATGTTGCCTTCACGTCCCCTTGGCCTGGAGCTTATTAGTGACACCTCTTGATTGTTTATTAATAATTTCCACTGGGAACACCCTGTTATTTAAATTAAACAGAGCCTGGTTAATTAGCACCCTTTAACCTAAGCTAAAGTCATTTCAGGTTATAGGAAAGACATAGCTAACATGTAATAACCCCGGTTTCGAATACTGATCGATATAAGAGGGCCCTGCTCGTTATAACTGTAAGGATAAATAATTAGTGATGGGCTAATAAATCCAACAGGCATGGATTCCCGGCAAATTTCCACGTTTTGTCGATGGCGAATAAATCTGAGAGACTGCGGCGATAATTTGCCTGTGAAAAATCTGCAATCCTAGATCAAAAAAACTGGTGCACATCAAAATTGTTAGGCGTTTAAAAATTGATGCTTGCGTCAAAATTGTCGTGCCTCAAAATTATTTTGACACCTGTTGACTTGAATGCGTTTTGTGACTTTTTCAATGGATCGCGTATTTTTTCAGCGTTTTGCAAATTTTTCGGCTAAATGGGACGGATGATAAATAATATCAGTTCGCAGATAATCTAGAATTCCGACCTCTTTTCATGTGAGAGATAGATAATGATAAACCTCTTTTCATGTGATAAATCTAATAAAACAATAGTATAATAGTAAACAATCGCTATGAAATGGTGCTTTTGTAAGATTTTTTTTTGAGCACTAAAAAAGATTAAACCAAATGTACTGTGTTTCCGTAATTATAAGGCCGAATAGTTAATTATATAAAGGTCTCATAGTGCTCATCTTTTAACTGAATTGAGCCAGTAGAACCTCTCATTTTATGTTTTTTAGGGGACCATGAAAAACAGTGGAAAATCCAGGAAAATGTAAAATCAAGGAAATACATGATGTACTATAGATTGGTGGGACCACAAGAAAAACCAGAGAATGTAAAATTGAGGTTTCACCATCTTATCCAATTGTCAATATCTTGCCCTATCACTATTTCCCATTGTCTCATCATGCCCTGCTTTTGTTATTTTCCCCAGTTGTCTCTGACTTGTCCTACTGTCTTCATGCTGTTTTGCTGCTACTATCTTACCCTAGTATCTCCATCTTGCCCTGCTGTCTTCACAGTACTTTTCTGCCGTTATTTTGCCTTATTGTTGCCAACTTGCCCTACTGCTACTATATGGTCTTACTGTTCTACTGTCTCCACCTACTTTACATTTTCATCTTGCCCTGCTGTACCCATAGTGCTCTTCTACCTTCATCTTACAACATCTTGCCTTAAAGGAGAAAGAAAGGCTTGCAGCACATGGGGTGCCAAATTTTAGGCATCCCCAAGTGATTGTAGTTACTTACCTGAAACCCCCGGGCCGGTGCTCCTATCAGCAGAAAACTGCACTTGCCCGGGGTTACACCAGCGATCTTCTTCCGTCTTCCACCTTCTTCGCATGGCTGCGCATGTGCAGTAGAAAGAAAAGCGTAACTTTAACTAAAAAGTCGACTATTTTGTTCAACTGTGCATACATTTTCCCCCGGGAAATTTGAAGACAGAAGAAGATGGAAGTGGATTGCTCCATGGTGCTCGCTGGAATAACCCCGGGCCGGTGCAGTTTTCTTCTGACAGGAGCATCGGCCTGGGGTTTCAGGTAAGTAAATACATTTCACTTGGGGGTGCCTAACATTTGTCCGCAAGCCTTCAGCCAGGTCCAAACTGGCAATCTATGGGTTCTTGCAAATGCCAAAGGGGCTTTTGGGCCTCTATGTACTTCAACTGCCAGGACCTATTTTTACTCCAAGTGCAGACCTGCCTACAGCCACTATGTGGTCTTAGTTAGGGTTGGACTGGACATTGGGGGCCCACCGGGCTACAAACGCAAGCGCACGATGCACATGCGCAAACCCCAGTGCGTGGAGCTCACAGCGAGGGTCTGTGAGGGCCGGAGCCCACCAGGTTTTTTCACGGTATCCTGCTGGCCCAGTCGACCCTGGTCTTCCTGTTCCCATCTTGTCCTATTGTTTCCATTTACTCTACTCTCTTGATTTTGCCTTACAATCACCATTGTTTCCTTCAAGCCCTACTGTCTTCATCTTGCCCCATTATTTTTGTTATCACCCTTTCTTCTTGCCTACAGCTGTTTCTCAGCAGGAACCCACAAGGCTATCCCCATTGTGCCCTGCATTAGAGCACTCTGTTGGTACTGACCTGATCCACGGAAGATGCATCTATTAGGAAGAGTTATTACAGAACTAGTAACAAGTTGCTAAGCATTTTATTTGGGACTGATTAAACAAATCCCTGTGTCAGATCCTCTCTCTGTACCGGACTTGATTTAATGTAATCAATAAATATGATGAAGACTCAAGGATACTGAACAATTACCTGACTTCAAATAAAACTGCTACATCAATGAGAGACCAGACCAAAGAGGTAATTAGATGTTACACTTATTTTCTAAGGATTTTCTCCAAGACAAATCTCTTTTTTTGTGTGCAGCTGCATTTAATTTCACTCTGATTAGTGTAACCTTTAACCCTTGGAGGAAGTTGTTTAGTAAAGAAAAAAAAAGTCTAAATGTGGTCTGAGCATCTTTTTTATAGCTTTTATAGCTTCCTCCTCTATAGAAAGTATCGCTGCCTATAAATATTTATGTACGTATTTATCTCGGATCATGTTTAGAACATGGTAAGAAGGGAAAATCCAATTTGTTCTCTGTTTAGATTCCTTGTGGTACCAAGTTGCGTTGAGTTCTCTGACTCACAAGAAGAAAATGTTCTTCCATTGCTTAAATAATTTCTAAGGTGCGGGGAACAGATTAGGTCATGTATCCCCCACCATCCATAGATGCAGAGACAATTGTCATTTCCTGCCTTATTGTGACCATTTAAATTGCTGGTCAATAGGAACCAAGAACATAACTTTTTTATCAAGCCTTCGGGGCTCCCCATAAGTAGGATTATGCCCTTCAGCTTATGTTAAACCAAAACTTCCAGCAACTCCCTAGACTCAGTGTCAGACTGGGCTGGCGGGACACCGGGAAAAACCCGGTGGGCCCGTCAGCCCAGATCCATCCATGCGAGGAAGCAAATTTCTCCCTGAAAAAAAAAGAGAGTAGGTGCGGAATGGCTGGGTTGAGGCTCGAGGATGGGGGCCAGAGGGTGCCTCGTGTCTGGGTTGGGGGGCCCCGAGGGAGCAGCCTAGGTGGGACCTGGGCCCCCTAATCCAACTCAGCCTAGACTTTTTATTTAGTTGAAAGTAACTTTCATACCAAACAAATGAAACCTCAAATATGACAAAAAGCTAATAACTTGCTGACCCTTAGAATGCTTGTCCCTCAATGGACAAAGCTTTTGGCTTACTAGTGCAACCAATAGGTAAAGGTATATCTCTACTATGGGGCCCATTCATCCATTCATGACAAGGGCTTCTCCAGCAGAGATCTTCTTAAAAAGACTTCAGCAATTAGATCTTAATGTCATGGTTAATCAATCACTAGTTTCATTCTTGGCCTCAAGGAATCTGATAACTCTTCTGTGGTTGTCACCCTCTGAAATGAGATCTTAATGCCATGGCTGATCAATCATTATTGACATTATTGTATTGTGACTTCTAAAATGTCTAGAAATTGTTTCAATAAGAGGTGCCAGACGTAATCGAATTTCTACATTGAAACAATTGAGATATCAGCACACATCAGCTATGACCCCTGTATGCAGTTACTCATTTGGTATCTACCCATAAGCTTCCCCTCTGTCTGGACAAGATCCATCTGTGGTTCGTCATTCTGTATGTGCCACTCACCTTCCCCTCTGCCTGGGCAGGGTCCATCTGTGGTTCCTCATTCTGTATGTACTTCTCATGTTCCCTCTGCCAATACACTCCTGGGACCATCTGCAACTGCAGGGACTGCTTCCTATATAGTTACATCCCTGATTCCTTATGTACCACATGTGGATTGTCAGGTTAAAAGGTTGATAATGAAAAGACCCAAGGACATCAGATAGGGGAACGATTTCCTCACATCCAATAAACAGAAAACCCATAAAACAATATAAAAGTAAGTATCCCTCTGTATTGAGCACTGAGTCTGTGGTTAAATGAGCATTCCAATCAAGATGACCGTTCCTATAAGGATTTAATTTTTACAACTTTTCGGTATGGCAGCAATGTTCAGCTTTTGACTTCAAAACGTCTTCTATTCTGTGCCATCATTCTCGTTCCACTGAAGAAGTACAGTGACAGATGTCACATTGTGTTACACTCACCCAATACCAGATTTACTCTCCCGTTCTCTGTGTTCCTTCCATCATCTATCTAAAAGCATCTTGTTAATGCCCCACAGTGACAAGGTCTTAAAAAATATATATATATATATATATATATATATATATATATAAACATACAAACCAAAGTGGCTGCATCTGTATATAATGCCATGGTGAATTCTTTTTTCTTGTTTACTGGCTAAAAATTGCTTTTATTTCAAGCTGTATTAAAAAAATAACATGCAGAGAAATTAATTATGTATGGTGGTACATCCATTCTTACAAATTGGTAAGAGCTAATAAATGTGCCCCATAGACAGTACAGTATGAGGGTATAGCTTATTGTGTGTCAGAACATTTCTTCTCTGTATATTTGTATTTATACATATGGGAAGGAGGTGCCATATTGTTTCCCTTAGACAGTACAGTATGAGGGTATAGCTTATTGTGTGCCCAGAACATTTCTTCTCTGTATATTTGTATTTATACATATGAGAAGGAGGTGCCATATTGTTTCACTTAGACAGTACAGTATGAGGGTATAGCTTATTGTGTGCCCAGAACATTTCTTCTCTGTATATTTGTATTTATACATATGAGAAGGAGGTGCCATATTGTTTCCCTTAGACAGTACAGTATGAGGGTATAGCTTATTGTGTGCCCAGAACATTTCTTCTCTGTATATTTGTATTTATACATATGAGAAGGAGGTGCCATATTGTTTCCCTTAGACAGTACAGTATGAGGGTATAGCTTATTGTGTGCCCAGAACATTTCTTCTCTGTATATTTGTATTTATACATATGAGAAGGAGGTGCCATATTGTTTCACTTAGACAGTACAGTATGAGGGTATAGCTTATTGTGTGCCCAGAAAATTCCTTCTCTGTATATTTGTATTTATACATATGGGAAGGAGGTGCCATATTGTTTCCCTTAGACAGTACAGTATGAGGGTATAGCTTATTGTGTGCCCAGAACATTTCTTCTCTGTATATTTGTATTTATACATATGGGAAGGAGGTGCCATATTGTTTCACTTAGACGGTACAGTATGAGGGTATAGCTTATTGTATGCCCAGAACATTCCTTCTCTGTATATTTGTATTTATACATATGGGAAGGAGGTGTCATATTGTTTCCCTTAGACAGTACAGTATGAGGGTATAGCTTATTGTGTGCCCAGAACATTCCTTCTCTGTATATTTGTATTTATACATATGGGAAGGAGGTGTCATATTGTTTCCCTTAGACAGTACAGTATGAGGGTATAGCTTATTGTGTGGCCAGGGAATTCCTTCTCTGTATATTTGTATTTATACATATGGGAAGGAGGTGCCATATTGATTCCCTTAGACAGTACAGTATGAGGGTATAGCTTATTGTGTGCCCAGAACATTTCTTCTCTGTATATTTGTATTTATACATATGGGAAGGAGGTGCCATATTGTTTCTCTTAGACAGTACAGTATGAGAGTATAGCTTATTGTGTGCCCAGAACATTCCTTCTCTGTATATTTGTATTTATACATATGGGAAGGAGGTGCCATATTGTTTCCCTTAGACAGTACAGTATGAGGGTATAGCTTATTGTCTATTCATTATCATGGGTTAGAATAGAATGGAACTGTGGGGCCCCCGTTGTCATAGAAAAGGTTAAAATACATCGTTACGGACATTTTCATTGCTGTGAAGTGACTTCCTAGAGGAAATTGCAAGGGGAAGTCATTATCACAGCGCAAAAGGCACTTGATTCCGACGTTTGTGTCCCAGATGAAACAACTGCTGTAACCGGGGTTGGTGGGTAGAGGATAACTGGTTCATTTACCGTGTCCCCCACTCTCAAGAGTTCTATTTCTTGTGGATCTTAATTGTTTCCATGTACATAAGAAGTCGCTTTGTACTTCCTACCAAGGATTAGAGGAATGGTCTGTAAATGGCTTCTGCTAATTGACTTGTATTCTGTCATTTAACTGCTCACTCCACAAACCCTCGCTGGGAGATCTGAGCAAGGTCCCCTCCCACACATTTTCTCCTAAACTGTTTGGCAGCCCAATGGCTCGGATCCACCTCTTATCACATGTGTTGGGCTGCTTTTATAGAGAGCTGAATATAAGAAGGCATTTAGCACAAAGCCAATGTGGGTCTTTAATTGAATAACCAAAAACATCATCAACATGTTGCATGCAACATCCATGTG
Source organism: Xenopus petersii (assembly GCA_038501925.1). Classification (NCBI taxonomy): domain Eukaryota; kingdom Metazoa; phylum Chordata; class Amphibia; order Anura; family Pipidae; genus Xenopus; species Xenopus petersii. The sequence continues at coordinate 107,821,636 of CM076689.1, read as the reverse complement.
AGCTTTCCAGGGGGTTTATGTGTATTTAGGGGGTTAAAAAAAGTCTCCATTTCTTACTCCGAAACTATAGGAATTTCATAAGCAGCCCTGTATTCTGTAGCCATATTATATTTCCATATTGGTTGTTGCTTGCAGTCATATTGCGGCCCTTACTGGGTTACCAAAAACAAAAGATCCAGATGCACCGAGTCTCGGGTTGATATTAGATAAGGAATTTTTCATGGATGAACTGCGCCAGCGGATAATTGTGTTCTAAAGTGATAATCACCTGCCTGAAATGAATAGAATTCATTAAACTTCCATCCTTACGTTTCTTCACTGGCATGGGCTTCACGTATCCTATGTTCCTGCATGACTTATTTCAGCACCCTCAATGACTTCTGTTGGAACCTGGTCTGCCCCAAGCCATAAAAAAAAAGCCTGGGATTACTTCATATAAAATATCTTCCCTTTGTAATACTGTGTGGCTGCTCTTTCCTCTTTACATGAGCCTCGGTGAACTAGAGATGAGGTGTATATACTTAAAAGAGAGAAACATCATTATTCCCCTTATGCAAGAACTGATGAGGCCCTATCTAGAATATGCAGTGAGATTTTGTTTTTCCAGTACAGGTATGGGACCTGTTATCCAGAATGCTTGTAACTAGTGATGGGCGCAAATTTGCGCGATTCACTGCCAGCGAATAAATTGTCACCGGGCGTCGGCGTCAAAAAACGGGCGTCGGCATCAAAAAAACGAGACACCGGCAACGTTTCGCGAATTTTTCGGCGCAAATTTGCCCATCACTACTTGTAACCTGGGGTCTTCCAGATAACTGATCTGTCCGTACTTTGGATCGTCATACCATGGGGCAAATTCACTAAAGGACGAATTATAGCCAGGGAGCGCTTCGCACAGTGCAAATTCGTTACCACTAATAATTGACTAAAATGCGAGGTTGCATCCTGGGTGTCGAACATTTTCGCTAGCGATACCTCTTCATAGTGAAGTTTTGCTAGCGTTCATTTGTGCCTAGCAAAAATTTCCTAGTAGTCTTACGCTTAGGTCGATTTGAATAGGGGGGGCGCATAAAAGTCGTATACATGTCTTTTTTTTTTTTAGAGATGTTGGTGTAAATGAAGTGACCACTTTTTATTACAAATGGGAGCTTAATAAAGACATAAAAGCTCCTCTCATGCCCTAGACATGAGCCCACCCTAAAATAGATGTGGTAGGCCCATCAAATGTATTAAACAAAATGTTCACACAAAAATATTTAATAGTTTGGACTTTTGAAGGCAATCCCACTTTAAAAATAGAAAAGTCGCATGCGTTTTTTAAACTTTTTATGACTTTATGGGGTACTGGATATGATGTCATGGAATATGTAGCTTTGTTTCAGCAGTTCGCCTGGTCTGAGGTGGCGAAGGAAACTCTGGCGGAAGAGGTAACGTTCAGTAAAATCCGCAATTTGTGAATTTGTGGAGCAACGGCCATTCGTCAGAGCGAAAAGTCGCCTGGCCTCTGGTCTCTTTCGCTAGTGAACTGTCGTCTGCGCCTGTTAGTGAATTGGCGATGTCCCTGCAGATGGGATTTCCGGCTTAAAGTCGCTAGCGTTAGCCAGTTCGCCCTTTAGCAAGTCTACCAGAAAATCATAAACCCAATAGGCTGGTTTTGCTTCCAATAAGGATTAATTATATCTTAGTTGGGATAAGTACAAGCTACTGTTTTATTATTACAGAGGAAATGTCATTTTGATTATATGGAAAAAATGGAGTCTATGGGAGATGGCCTTTACATAATTTGGAGCTTTTGGATAATGGGTTTGCGGATAATGGATTCCATGCTTGTACTTTAAAGAAACTCTGTAAGAGGAGTACAGAGAAAAGCGACTAAGCTGATAAAGGGAATGAAACGGCTCAGTTATCAGGAAAGCCTGGACAAGTTGGGATTGGTTACACTGGAGAAGAAACAAAATATATAAATATATAAGTAGCAGTAATGAAACAAAGAAAGTAGAGAGACGAGTGACTAAGCTGATAAAGGTAATCAAAGGGCTCAGGCTGGCCTATTTGACAGTGGAAAACACCCAGAGAATATTAGGGTACCCCATGGCTTTAGCAACTTCGGAAAGCGAAGCACAGACTTGGTTTCCATGTGCAGTGCTCCTGCTTAAAGGGATACTGTCATGGGAAAACATGTTTTTTTTTTCAAAACACATCAGTTAATAGTGCCGCTCCAGCAGAATTCTGCACTGAAATCCATTTTTCAGAAGAGCAAACACATTTTGTTATATTCAGTTTTGAAATCTGACATGGGGCTAGACATATTGTCAATTTCCCAGCTGCCTCCAGACATGTGACTTGTGCTCTGATAAACTTCAATCACTCTTTACTGCTGTAATGCAAGTTGAAATGATATCACCCCCTCCCTCCCCCCCAGCAGCCTAACAACAGAACAATGGGAAGGTAACGAGATAGTAGCTCCCTAACACAAGATAACAGCTGCCTGGTAGATCTAAGAACCGCACTCAATAGTGAAAGCCAAGTCCCACTGAGACTGATTCAGTTACATTAAGTAGGAGAAATAACAGCCTGCCAGAAAGTAATTCCATCCTAAAGTGCAGGCACAAGTCACATGACTGGGGCAGCTGGGAAACAGACAAAATGTCTAGCCCCATGTCAGATTTTAAAATTAAATATAAAAAAAAATCTGTTTGCTCTTTTGAGAAATGGATTTCAGTGCAGAATTTTACTGGAGCAGCACTATTAACTGATGCGTTTTGGAAAAAACTTGTTTTTCCATGACAGTATCACAAGCGGACTTGCCATATGTCTTTGTTTTTTTTTTGTTTTTTTTTACTGAGAGTTCCCAGGCTTTGAAAACTTAATAGATCATCATAGTTGACAAAGCTGGAATATTGTTTCAGCAGGTGATCCTATACTTGCATTCCTTGGTCAGATGATTCGAGAAGCAAGCCCCAGGCCAAGTAAACAGATAGGTCTAATGTTTCTCTCTGTTTGTGATTCCCAAGTGTGTAAGAATATTGGATCACGTCTTCCTGCAAGTGTTCAACAGTCACAAGTGCGTGGGGGTGTCTTATGGTTTGAAGAAAAATATCAAGTAGCTTCGAACAGAGCAAGAAGAATAAATAAAAACGTATCCTATAAATTACCTCCATCATTAATTATAGTTGACTTTGAGGAGTGGGATAGTCTTTTCTCTAGCTGATCTTATGATGCCAGGTTGATGTGAAATATAAAGATTGGGAAGGTTTTGTTGATTCTGTTTTTTTCATACAGGTATGGGATGCATTATCCGGAAACCCATTATCCAGAAAGCTCAGAAATACGCAAAGGCCATCTCCCATAGACTCCATTTTATCCAAATAATCAACATTTTAAAAAAAAAATCATTTGCTTTTTCTCTGTAATAACTAAACAGTACCTTGTACTTGATCCAAACTAAAGGCGTCCCGCGATCCAACCGCCCATATCGGATCCGTTATTATATAGATCGGATCAGCCGGATATCACTCACTTCAACGTGGGCATCGTCAAACAAGCGGATCTCTACGTCGATGGCCACCTTAAGATACAGGTATTGGACCTGTTATCCAGAATGCTTGGGACCTGGGGCTTTCCGGATAATGGATCGTTCCATAATTTGGATCTTCGTAAGTTTACTGGAAATTCATGTAAACGTTAGATAAGCCCAAAGAGGTGGTTCTGCTTTCAGTAAGGATTAATTATATCTGAGTTGGGATCAAGTACAAGCTACTGTTTTATTATTATAGAGAAAAAGGAAATCATTATTGAAAATCGGGATTATTTGGATAAAATGGAGTCGGCCTTTCCATATTTCTGACCTTTCTGGATAATGAGTTTCCAGATAATGGATCCCATACCTGTATAATCAATCCTTATAGGAAGCAAACTCAGCTTATTGGGTTTAGTTCATGTTTACTTGATTTTCTGGAAGTATGGAGATCCAAAGTACGGATATTATCCATTATCCGGGGGAAAAAAAAACAGGTCCTGAGAATTCTGGATAACAGGTCCCACACCTGTATCATTTTTGTGCATATTTGCAGCAGCGTTTATAAATGAGTCTCTATGTCTCTCACTCCATTTCATCTCAGTATAATTTCATGCATAATAAAGGCCAAATGATGTATAACAAAGTTGTCCTGCTGACTCGGGTGACCCTGTAATGTCATATTGTGCTGACAGCAACCTGTGCTCTTTTGGCATGGGATGACTGCCCTCTGCTGGTCACACAAAGCAACTGCGCTGTAGAATTTCATTGTATGAATCACAATCCGCAGCTAATTATATATGTGTACTGTTCTTTTAAATCACCCATACTTTCACTAAACCTTCTTGCGAAAGACCCAGAATGAATGATAAAGAATTATTATTCCTATTATTTTTAATAACAAACATCTATATAATACCAATATATTTCACAGCCATGTACAACAGATGGGTGTATACCTGATACAATTAATATACAGTTACTGCTACAATGCAATACAGTGCCCTGCTCATTACAGCTTATTAAGTAAAAGTTGTATTCTTCTACAAGGGACACATGGCACCTCCCTCCCATATGTATTAATACAAATATACAGAGAAGGAATGTTCTGGGCACACAATAAGCTATACCCTCATACTGTACTGTCTAAGGGAAACAATATGGCACCTCCTTCCCATATGTATAAATACAAATATACAGAGAAGGAATGCTCTGGGCACACAATAAGCTATACCCTCATACTGTACTGTCTAAGGGAAACAATATGGCACCTCCTTCCCATATGTATAAATACAAATATACAGAGAAGGAATGTTCTGGGCACACAATAAGCTATACCCTCATACTGTACTGTCTAAGGGAATCAATATGGCACCTCCTTCCCATATGTATAAATACAAATATACAGAGAAGGAATGTTCTGGGCACACAATAAGCTATACCCTCATACTGTACTGTCTAAGGGAAACAATATGGCACCTCCTTCCCATATGTATAAATACAAATATACAGAGAAGGAATGTTCTGGGCACACAATAAGCTATACCCTCATACTGTACTGTCTAAGGGAAACAATATGGCACCTCCTTCCCATATGTATAAATACAAATATACAGAGAAGGAATGTTCTGGGCACACAATAAGCTATACCCTCATACTGTACTGTCTAAGGGAAACAATATGGCACCTCCTTCCCATATGTATAAATACAAATATACAGAGAAGGAATGCTCTGGGCACACAATAAGCTATACCCTCATACTGTACTGTCTAAGGGAAACAATATGGCACCTCCTTCCCATATGTATAAATACAAATATACAGAGAAGGAATGTTCTGGGCACACAATAAGCTATACCCTCATACTGTACTGTCTAAGAGAATCAATATGGCACCTCCTTCCCATATGTATAAATACAAATATACAGAGAAGGAATGTTCTGGGCACACAATAAGCTATACCCTCATACTGTACTGTCTAAAGGAAACAATATGGCACCTCCTTCCCATATGTATAAATACAAATATACAGAGAAGGAATGTTCTGGGCACACAATAAGCTATACCCTCATACTGTACTGTCTAAGGGAAACAATATGGCACCTCCTTCCCATATGTATAAATACAAATATACAGAGAAGGAATGTTCTGGGCACACAATAAGCTATACCCTCATACTGTACTGTCTAAGGGAAACAATATGGCACCTCCTTCCCATATGTATAAATACAAATATACAGAGAAGGAATGCTCTGGGCACACAATAAGCTATACCCTCATACTGTACTGTCTAAGGGAAACAATATGGCACCTCCTTCCCATATGTATAAATACAAATATACAGAGAAGGAATGTTCTGGGCACACAATAAGCTATACCCTCATACTGTACTGTCTAAGGGAATCAATATGGCACCTCCTTCCCATATGTATAAATACAAATATACAGAGAAGGAATGTTCTGGGCACACAATAAGCTATACCCTCATACTGTACTGTCTAAGGGAAACAATATGGCACCTCCTTCCCATATGTATAAATACAAATATACAGAGAAGGAATGTTCTGGGCACACAATAAGCTATACCCTCATACTGTACTGTCTAAGGGAAACAATATGGCACCTCCTTCCCATATGTATAAATACAAATATACAGAGAAGGAATGTTCTGGGCACACAATAAGCTATACCCTCATACTGTACTGTCTAAGGGAAAAAATATGGCACCTCCTTCCCATATGTATAAATACAAATATACAGAGAAGGAATGCTCTGGGCACACAATAAGCTATACCCTCATACTGTACTGTCTAAGGGAAACAATATGGCACCTCCTTCCCATATGTATAAATACAAATATACAGAGAAGGAATGTTCTGGGCACACAATAAGCTATACCCTCATACTGTACTGTCTAAGGGAATCAATATGGCACCTCCTTCCCATATGTATAAATACAAATATACAGAGAAGGAATGTTCTGGGCACACAATAAGCTATACCCTCATACTGTACTGTCTAAGGGAAACAATATGGCACCTCCTTCCCATATGTATAAATACAAATATACAGAGAAGGAATGTTCTGGGCACACAATAAGCTATACCCTCATACTGTACTGTCTAAGGGAAACAATATGGCACATCCTTCCCATATGTATAAATACAAATATACAGAGAAGGAATGTTCTGGGCACACAATAAGCTATACCCTCATATTGTACTGTCTAAGGGAAACAATATGGCACCTCCTTCCCATATGTATAAATACAAATATACAGAGAAGGAATGTTCTGGGCACACAATAAGCTATACCCTCATACTGTACTGTCCAAGGGAAATAATACGGCACCTTCCTCCCATATGTATAAAAACAAATATAAAGAGAAGGAATGTTCTGGGCACACAATAAGCTATACCCTCATACTGTACTGTCTAAGGGAAACAATATGGCACCTCCTTCCCATATGTATAAAAACAAATATAAAGAGAAAGAATGTTCTGGGCACACAATAAGCTATACCCTCATACTGTACTGTCTAAGGGAAACAATATGGCACCTCCCTCCCATATGTATAAATACAAATATACAGAGAAGGAATGTTCTGGGCACACAATAAGCTATACCCTCATACTGTACTGTCTAAGGGAAACAATATGGCACCTCCTTCCCATATGTATAAATACAAATATACAGAGAAGGAATGTTCTGGGCACACAATAAGCTATACCCTCATACTGTACTGTCTAAGGGAAATAATTTGGCACAGATGTATAAATACAGCAGTGTCAGATAAAAGCTATAGATTTTCAGAATAAGAATGGCTAAAAGTTTATCAATATCAATTAACATATATTATCCATTTCCATTGCAACTAGGAAACACTTTTAAAATTGCCTGGAAGTATTTTTCAGATGAATGTAGGTTCATGTAATGTTTATTATTGTTTTATTATAACCAGTCGCTCCAACTATCCACATACAATCATCAGCGCTTTATGGCAACATCTGACAATCATACAGTATCATAAAAACCAATATTTTCTCCATTTAAAATAGCTGTGGACATACTGTACCTGCAGGATCATAGGACTCCTGGAAGGAAAATGTTCTACAAGAACTCAGCTCTATTGTTAGACAGAGAATAATACTATAACTATACATGTTTATAAAATCGCTGTATGTCTCTTCCTGTATATTTGTATTTATACCTATGGGTGAGAGTTGCCATGTTGCTTCAGTTCGCTTTGAATTATATGAGTGAAAGCTGCCATGCTGGTTCGTTTGGCTCCATAAAAAGCAGAGCAATGTGTTTGCTGGATTCTACTAAGCCATAACTTTGAGAAACCTCGGTACAGCAGGAGCCGTTCCTTTAAATGGCACTGCCTGGGAATGAACGTAACAAAGGAGAGACATGGAAGGGGTTTCATAGGAAGGTAAATAAATGCTATAAGTAAAATTCAAATTCAGTAACTGAAACCTTTATAAATGAGTGATTTCTTACGGTAAACACCTTCAGGACTAAGTAACACAGGACGAGGTGATTAAATATAAGTAGTGATGGGCAAATTTATTCGCCAGGCGCGAATTCGCGGCAAATAAATAAATAAATTTGCAAAACGGGCACGAAAATTGGCGTAAAAAAACAAACAAAAGGTTGCCAGCGAATCATCCAAACAACGGATGCCATCGTCAAAAACAGGATGCCAGCGCCGTTTCACGGGAAATTCGCAAATTCGCCCATCACTAAATATAAGGGAATCACCAAAAATATGAGCAGACACTGGATGGAGGAGTTGCTGTAGCAGGGTGGGTATTCCCAGCAGGTGCAATCAACTCTATATAGTCAATGGGTTAGAAAGAAGCAGAGGTTGATTAAAAGCTTGTGATTTACTCATGAGCAGCCAATCACAATGAGACTTTTTTGAGTCATTAGCAGAGTAGATCCAGGGTTCCATTACCTAGTGCCATATTAATATCCAGCACTACCCTAAGCACCACCCCTTTGTTCACACTGTTACCAACTGCACACAGTCTACAGGGGCTAGTTGGCTACCTCTCTCTTTCAGCTGTTCTACTGGACTTTGCAGGAAAATACTTGCCAGTGGCCTGTTTTTTTCAAGGATGGGGGGGGGGGTTATTTTTGTATTAGGCACTAGGGATGCACCGAATCCAGGATTAGGTTCAGGATTCAGCAGGATTCGGATTTGCCCGAATCCTTCTGCCCGGCCAAACCGAATCCGAATGCTAACTTGCATATGCAAATTAGGTACAGGTCGCTGACCCCATCTAAAAAACAAATGCTCTGTAAGGCTACACATGTATTGTTATTGCTACTTTTTATTACTGATCTCTCTATTCAGGCTTCTCCTATTCATATTCCAGGCAACTTATTGTAATCAGTTATTAGGCCAATTTGGACTCTAGCAAGCAGCTGGCTGAAATTGCAAACTGGAGAACGGCCGAATAAAAAGCTAAATAACTCAACAGCTACAAATAATACAAAATGAAAACCAATTGCAAGTTGTTTCAGAATATCATTCTCTACATCTTGCCCTACAGCACATTTCAGAGCTGCCTCTTACGCACACGTTTTCTGACAATGCACGACTCCAGTTCTTCACGTGCCTTTTAAGTCGATTGATCAGAAATGTATTTCATCTCCATTCCAAAAATGGAAAGGTCAAGCAAAAGCTAAAAATGAAAAGTTTCCACTCCCACCCTGCACCGTCCACTGTCATCGGCACTAAACAATAAACACTCATAATGCTGATCGCGTTTTAATCGAGGATAAATATGTTTGGAGCAAGATTTGTTTAAGGGTCTTGGTTGCTAATGCCAATCTGTGGGGGCAAAACTGAAAGATAAAAAACGTTTTTTTTTTTAAGACAAGAAATAAATACCGTGGTTACAATAACTAATTAAAGGCATTGTTCCCAGTGCGGTTAACTTTCAGCATCAGGTTGGATCCAAGTCAAACAGATAGATTAATAAATTGAAAATAATCATCTGCTATACAAAGTATTGGGCAAGTAATATTCTCTCTCTGGCAGAACATGGAATACTTGCCCTTTTCAAACAGAGTATGGCAGCATAGGTATTCCCCTGTACTAAGCAGAATTCAGCAGGAACAGCCCCTAGGTTTACTCATAGTCTGTACAGAGAGATCCAATAAAATTATGGCAGCATAGGTATTCCCCTGTACTAAGCACAATTCAGCAGGAACAGCCCTCCAAGCCTGCTCATAGACTGTACAAAGAGATCCCATAAAACTATAGCAGCATAGGTATTCCCCTGTACTAAGCACAATTCAGCAGGAACAGCCCCCTAAGTTTGCTCATAGACTGTACAAAGAGATCCCATAAAACTATAGCAGCATAGGTATTCCCCTGTACTAAGCACAATTCAGCAAGAACAGTCCCCTAAGTTTGCTCATAGACTGTATAGAGAGATACCATAAAACTATAGCAGCATAGGTATTCCCTGCACTAAGCACAATTCAGCAGGAACAGCCCTCCAAGTCTGCTCATAGACTGTACAGAGAGATCCCATAAAACTATAGCAGCATAGTTATTCCCCTGTACTAAGCACAATTCAGCAGAAACAGTCCCCTAAGTTTGCTCATAGCCTGTACAGAGAGATCCCATAAAACTTTGGCAGCATAGGTATTCCCCTGTACTAAGCACAATTCAGCAGGAACAGTCCCTAAGTTTGCTCATAGTCTGTACAGAGAGATCCCATAAAACTATAGCAGCATAGGTATTCCCCTGTACTAAGCACAATTCAGCAAGAACAGTCCCCTAAGTTTGCTCATAGCCTGTACAGAGAGATCCCATAAAACTTTGGCAGCATAGGTATTCCCCTGTACTAAGCACAATTCAGCAGGAACAGCCCCTAAGTTTGCTCATAGTCTGTACAGAGAGATCCCATAAAACTATGGCAGCATAGGTATTCCCCTGTACTAAGCACAATTCAGCAGGAATAGCCCCCTAAGTTTGCTCATAGTCTTTACAGAGAGATCCCATAAAACTATGGCAGCATAGGTATTCCCCTGTACTAAGCACAATTCAGCAGGAACAGTCCCTAAGTTTGCTCATAGTCTGTACAGAGAGATCCCATAAAACTATGGCAGCATAGGTATTCCCCTGTACTAAGCACAATTCAGCAGGAATAGCCCCCTAAGTTTGCTCATAGTCTTTACAGAGAGATCCCATAAAACTATGGCAGCATAGGTATTCCCCTGTACTAAGCACAATTCAGCAGGAACAGTCCCTAAGTTTGCTCATAGTCTGTACAGAGAGATCCCATAAAACTATGGCAGCATAGGTATTCCCCTGTACTAAGCACAATTCAGCAGGAACAGTCCCTAAGTTTGCTCATAGTCTGTACAGAGAGATCCCATAAAACTATGGCAGCATAGGTATTCCCCTGTACTAAGCACAATTCAGCAGGAACAGTCCCTAAGTTTGCTCATAGTCTGTACAGAGAGATCCCATAAAACTATGGCAGCATAGGTATTCCTCTGTACTAAGCACAGTTCAGCAGGAACAGCCTTTAGTGAGCTTATACAGAGAGAGAGAAAGAGAGAGAGAGAGAGAGAGGGAGAGAGAGGTACAGTGAATCGATGCCATAGCTGAAGGCTTCTTGTCTAGAGAGCTAATTAGCTAATGACTGATAACATTGGTTTATGCGCAAATATTGCCATAAATTTGCTGTGCTATAATAATAACCACTTTATATGGAATCCATTGGGTGGAGCTACCATACTAGTTATACATGTACTATATTGTTATATAATGATGCAACACCCCCTCAAAGCTTTGATAAACATAAGGATTAATTATATCTCCGTTTGGATCAAGTATAACGTACTGTTTTTTTTTTATTACACAGAAAACCACTTTAAAAATTATTTGATTCAAATGGAAACAAAGGGAAATGGCCTTCCCATAATTCTGAACTTTCTGGATAGTGGGTTTGCGGATAACAGATCCCATACCTGTTCAACGAGTACAAACGAATACATCCAAGCCACATAGCTTTATGGTTACCCCACGTTCTTCTGGGTCTGCATGAGAAATTATTGGCATTTAATAGAGGAACCTGTAACAATCATGTTTTTTAATCAGTTGGGAAAATACAGGAATCTGTTTTAAGCAGCCCAGATACAGATATATTTGCATATATGCACTAATAACTGTTTTATAATGAGCAAATTAGCAACTTCTATGTTATCGCTGCTCAGCGGAGCTTACACTTTAACGAGCATGAAATAATTGCCATTTAGAAGGGGGAAGCGCAGTGAAACTCTCCTTTATTTCTCAGATCATTCAAATTGGGCAACAAAATAAATGCAGAGATTTTGCTTTACAGGGAATCATCTGTGATCCGGAGCTCATTGTTTTACCGGCTTTGGTAAAATTCCAGCCTTCCCCGCTCAACTCGACCATAAAAAAGAAAATGCATGGATTCTTTTTTTTGTTTTTTAAATCATTAATTGCGCGTTTATGGAGTTTCGGATAATTTGGCAAAGTGCCTGGTTTTGAAATCAAGGGATCTGCAAGTTTTAATTTTGTGTGTGTGGGGAGGGTTACGCGTTTATTTCATGTACAGATGATTAAAACTGACTTTATAGTCAGAAAAAGAAATTTACTGTTAATGAATTCTTTTTAGGGCAGGGCTACACGGCCGATTCCGCCGCGATCTGACTCGCTGCGTAAAATCGCAGTTGGATGCAACGGACATAAGGTAAGTAATCAATTGTCGGATCGTGTTGCAGCGTTTATGCGACGCAACTGCCAGATGCAGACGCTGCATCTGCATCCAACAGTCACGTCGCATCAACAATGCGACACAATCCGACACTGCCATTACTTACCTTATTTCTGTCGCATCCGACTTGACACCTGCGGTTTTTGCGCAGCACGGTGGAATCAGCCATGTAGTCCTGCCCTAATACAGGGGAGGTAGAATTTCATGCTACGGGTCATGATGAGACATATTTCAGGTGTAGGTTCAGATGTTATACGTCGGTGGAATGTTCTCTATGCAATAAATGACGTACAGGTGAAATACCAATTTGGTTCAAGCAGGATATATCCCTAATTAATTAATCATGGCCTATATAAATTGGAGTGTCCACACCTAAATTGAGAATATATATACCGGTATGTATAGAGAAAGGGACTTCACCTCCAAGTAATGGCTCATCTCATCATTTGCTCACTAAACGATTCAACAAATCAGATGTGAAAAATGCATGCAAACCAAATAATACAAAGTATGAAAGGCTAAACAGACTTTATATGAAGTAGCACGTAATGGCCACTGCAGATGGCCTTTGTTATGTTCAGTCAATGGATAAGCATTCATATAAAAAAGGCCCAGATTTTGAGGAACACACTCAGGGTCATTTATCAACACTGGGCAAATTTGCCCATGGGCAGTAACCCATGGCAACAAATCAGATTGCTGAATTCATTGTTCTACTTGCAGCTGGCTTTAAAAAGCTAATCACTGATTGGTTGCTATAGGTAACTGCCCATGGGCAAATTTGCCCAGTGTTGATAAATGAGCCCCACTGTCACAGTTGACACAAAGTGGGAGAGATTTTCCGAAGCGGTAGTAATGGCACAGATAAGACCTCTGATCAGTAGCAGTAGGGTTACCAAATCCCATGAGGATTGGGCAAATCAGCCCTGAGTGAGTTTGGACGACCAGTGTGAGGCTTTAATGAGTATTATCAGGAGTAACAGCAATGTTGTACTGCAGGGGGGTTCAATCAGGTTGTATTCCCATGAGGAAGTCCAACGACCGTATTGGCGACTCAGCAGTCACACAAGTTCAACTTGTGTGTAATATTATGTCCTAGGGATAGCCCCAAACTTGACCGCAGTCTGCCCCAAATATGATGTAAAGGTTTTTACCGACCGTAGTGCAAACACGTCCAGCGAGTCCCTCGTTCCTACTGGGTCGGTCCAAATTCCTTGCCGAGGACAAAGCCAGGTCATGGAACTCCGAGGTAACTTCTATTATCCTCATATTTTACAACTGGGGGTACTTTATTTATTATAATACACAAATTTCAGTGAGTCATGTGACAGAAATGACATCAGAACTCACCGTTTATAACTGATGACATCAGAACTCACCCTTTATAAGGATATCATTTATTTTATATATGTATATATATATATATATATATATATATATATATATATATATATTAAACACTCACAGCCAATCATATCCTTTCTTTTAACATTCTAACAAATGTTGCACCAGAGCCCTGAGTCTCTAAATCAGGCACCCAATGAATCCAAATGGGTCCTCCAACCCAGTGATCCCCAACCATTGGTTCTTGAGCAACATGTTGCTCTCAGACCCTTTGTAAGTTGCTCTCAGTGGCCTCAAGCAAGTGCTTGTTTTTGGGGCAAGTTTTGGTTGCATATAAACCAGGTGTACTGCCAAACAGAGACCCCTGTAGGCTGCCAGTCTACATAGGGGCTATCAAATAGCCAATCACAGCCCTTATTTGACACCCCCAGGAAGATTATTCATTATTGTGTTGCTCTCCAACTCCTCGGCCCCCTGCTCTAACCCTACATTCTGCTTTTCTATGGCAAAATTAAAGGGCTAGTATCCCCTTTATAAAAGCCTCGGATATCACAGCATCCCATTACCTGTGATATACAGTATGCTTTTGCCAACTGAATTCCAAACATTTAAAGGTCTTGGTTGACTTCTTGGTGTTTAGGTGATGTCCACCATGTCCATCCTTTCTAGCACACTCCTACTGTTCCTGGGGGTTACTGTCCCTTTAAGTAAAAGGAGCTCAGATCTGTAGATTTCCCCAGTATAATGGCATAGTGAATATTTTGCCTTAGACAATTGCTCAAGATCCATCTCCTCCTAAAGCCCTTTTGGTAAAGAGAATGTGTGTTCATTTTCTATAGATACATCTCAGCCTGCTGGTACAGTTCCACTCCTGAAATAAAATCAATGTAAATACTATGGGTTTTTTGTTTTTTTTTATATTAAACTAACAATTTATTTTTTACAAGAGCCCTTGAGAGAGCAGCTCCTTCAATGCATCTAGGAGACATCACTTTTTCCCAAAGAACAAAGCTTGTCCTCACATATAAAAAAAACTCTTGTGTATCCCAAAATATCAGCAAGCTCATTAGACTATGCGATTATGTTCTTGTTGACAAATCAAGAGGTACAAGACACTGTGTCCACCCCCCATGGAGAGGCTTCCATGGTCATCATTGCTCATCAGGAGATTGTGGTCGCAATGTCTCTCGTTTAATTACATTCCCCAAGAAGTGGGAGGGATTCTTTCATTATGAGGGAGAACTTGTCTGATCGCTGCCTTCATTCTTTATGCAGAGGGGAGTCTTTTAATCGTTTCCAACGTTTTTTGTATAAGTAGAAAATATACATAATTTTTATTAAAAGATATAAATTCAGAGTTATCTTAAGAGGTGCTAAATCCAGTGAATAAACAAATGTTATAATGGGCCCAATTTTTAATTTAAAGTACATTTTCAATCTTAACAACATTAGATGTTGTGGAAGTAATATTCCTGAACTCCCTATACTGTCACAGTCACATAGTCACACTCCCTTCCCAGAGACTATTATCCCACTGTTACTATAGACACCATCTCTCCCTACTATACCTGCTATCCCACAGTCACACTCCCTTCCCAGAGACTATTATCCCACTGTTACTATAGGCACCATCTCTCCCTACTATACCTGCTATCCCACAGTCACACTCCCTTCCCAGAGACTATTATCCCACTGTTACTATAGGCACCATCTCTCCCTACTATACCTGCTATCCCACAGTCACACTCCCTTCCCAGAGACTATTATCCCACTGTTACTATAGGCACCATCTCTCCCTACTATACCTGCTATCCCACAGTCACACTCCCTTCCCAGAGACTATTATCCACTGTTACTATAGACACCATCTCTCCCTACTATACCTGCTATCCCACAGTCACATTCCCTTCCTAGAGACTATTATCCACTGTTACTATAGGCACCATCTCCCCCTACTATACCTGCTATCCCACAGTCACACTCCCTTCCGAGAGACTATTATGCACTGTTACTATAGGCACCATCTCTCCCTACTATACCTGCTATCCCACAGTCACACTCCCTTCCCAGAGACTATTATCCCACTGTTACTATAGGCACCATCTCTCCCTACTATACCTGCTATCCCACAGTCACACTCCCTTCCCAGAGACTATTATCCACTGTTACTATAGGCACCATCTCTCCCTACTATACCTGCTATCCCACAGTCACACTCCCTTCCCAGAGACTATTATCCACTGTTACTATAGGCACCATCTCTCCCTACTATACCTGCTATCCCACAGTCACACTCCTTTCCCAGAGACTATTATCCCACTGTTACTATAGGCACCATCTCTCCCTACTATACCTGCTATCCCACAGTCACACTCCCTTCCCAGAGACTATTATCGCACTGTTACTATAGGCACCATCTCTCCCTACTATACCTGCTATCCCACAGCCACACTCCCTTCCCAGAGACTATTATCCACTGTTACTATAGGCACCATCTCTCCCTACTATACCTGCTATCCCACAGTCACACTCCCTTCCCAGAGACTATTATCGCACTGTTACTAAAGGCACCATCTCTCCCTACTATACCTGCTATCCCACAGCCTTCCCATGCTCCCCCATCTTCACCACTGTGGCCACTCTCAATCCCACTCTCACCTTCTCAGCTAACATTAATTACCTTAATTCTAGCATCTTACTTGGGAGCTTGGAACTCTGCCCCCTAAACAATGTGCCTTAGGCAGGTGCCTATCCTGACTACCATTAATTCTGGCCCTAATAACTAGATAGTCCCATTCCAGAGCCTACTGTCCCATTATTGCTGCACTAAGTTTTATTTAACTTCCTACACAAAATGTTACCACATACAGTACATATGCTACCCTGGGGTTCCCCATTATGTAAATGATGAAGTACAGTCAGGGACCCTCTAAAGACAACCCCAATTTCAGGTCACAACTTATGAGAACATTTACCACACTGTGATATTGTCTTTGAATTGTTTGTTCAACATTTCCTTTGATGTATGAATAATGATGATGGCGTGCTTGCTTTACTTTATTGACTTATGTTTTTTTGGTTGCTAATAAGACTTTGGTTCCAGTTAAATCCCCTCTTCTTGTGATCACATCTGCCGTGACTTGCACTCGGTGTCCTAAATACAAACTGATATAGCCGCGGAGCACCCCAGCAGCTAAACAGCACTATACCAGAACCAATGTGGAACTCATAACTGTGAAGTATAAATTTATTTTTAACAGTTTTCCAGCACTGGCTTCTGCTGAAAAAAATCACTGAAATAATTAAATGGGTAATTATAAATTGTGTCCTTCCAGAGAGACATTTAACGAATACCATTCAGATCCCGCTATTAAATTCACATGTCCAGGCCATAACTCTGGTTAACACTTTAGTCACCTCCTATAGAGCCATAATAAGATCATTAATTAATTAATTATGTGATACAGAGCAAAAGCAAGGAAATGTCCAATTCATACTTTGAGATAGAGACTCATTGCAGTCACTGGTTTTATGACCATTATAAATTAGCTGCATGTACAAATTTTGCTCCATAGAGATATACTATATAGTTACAGTATTTGCATACAATAGTAATAGTAATACAGTAGTAGTAATAAGAATAGGATGTGTAGCTCTAATCATTAAAGGTACTTGCATAAAAATGCACTTCAGTATAGTTATGCTCGCAGATGCTGCCTCCTGTTTGAACCGAAAGGGGTCACCAGTACCCGGGAGATCATAGGCCTGGGATGAGCGCGAGCGGGATTCGGGTGTGGGCCGATGGGGCCCACCAGGGTTTTTTCCCGGTGTCCCACTGGCCCAGTCCAAATTCTGGGAAACCCACGGAAATGACGCCAACCAAACTTGTTTGATTTATGATTCTGATTTATGGCAAAGTGCAAGTGCAATTACATTCATTTTTGACGCATCTGCAATGGCGGCAGACACCAGTCCCCCTAGCGAATGCAACAACACTGAAGTTCTGGGGGGAAAATGCTGCATTATTGAAAAACAAACACAATTAATGAGCTTAAAAAATTGCACTTTGCTCACTGCCCTGCAGGTCGTAAATGGTCCCTTGGGTCTCTAAGAAGAATTCAATAGGCCAGGACTGACAATGTATAGATTCAGATTAATGACAGAGCACCTGCTGTAAGATGCTACAGACAGTCACTATTTGGTGGGCCTTTGAGGAGCTGTTTGGACCTCTGTGTACTGAAAATGCCAGGGCAGTCTAGATATCCAAACTCTCCCTTGAGACATTTTTATGCCTACATATCTAATATTTCTTGGTCTAAATATATTTCTATCTATTTATTATCTATAGGGTTGCCACCCGATCTGTCGATTTATTGCCTATCTATCTATCTTCCAGTCCATCTATCTATTATGGTATCTATCAATTATCCATCTATCTATCTATCTATCTATCTATCTATCTATCTATCTATCTATCTATCTATCTATCTATCTATCTATCTATCTATATCAATTATACATCTGTCAATCTATCTATCTATCAATCTATCAAGTATCTATTATCTATCTTTTATTCTATCTATCCATTATCTATTTATCGATCTATGTATTATCTGTGATATACAGTATCTTCTTATCCATCTGTCTATTATTCTATCTATTATCCATCTATTGATTGGTCTATCACTATCTATTATCTATCTATTATTCTATCTAACTATCAATCTATCTATCTATCTATCTATCTATTATCTATCTATCGATCTATCAATCTATCTTTTATTCTATCTATTATCCATCCATCTATCTATCTATCTATCTATCTATCTATCTATCTATCTATCTATCTATCTATCTATCTATCTATCTATCATCTATCTATCAATCTATCAAGTATCTATTATCTATCTTTTATTCTATCTATCCAATATCTATTTATCGATCTATCTATTATCTGTGATATATCTTCTTATCCATCTGTCTATTATTCTATCTATTATCCATCTATTGATTGGTCTATCACTATCTGTTATCTATCTATTATTCTATCTAACTATCAATCTATCTATCTATCTATCTATCTATCTATCTATCTATCTATCTATCTATCTATCTATCTATTATCTATCTATCGATCTATCAATCTATCTTTTATTCTATCTATTATCCATCTATCTATTATTCTATCTATCTATTATCTATCTGTCTATCTATCCATCCATTATCTATCTATCTATCTATCTATCTATCTATCTATCTATCTATCTATCTATCTATCTATCTATCTATCTATCTATCATCTATCTATCTATCCTGAGTATCTAATGCAGGACAGATTGGCTGGGGCTGAGGACAGGGATCTGTTCTTCTGCTTATTTATATTTGTGATTATGAAGGCCCAGTGACATGTGTGTACAATTGGGCCATCAGCAACACCCCCTCTGTGTACACTCTCTCCCCACTCTCTCTCGGCCCTGTCACCCTGATGTCATCCCTTGGCCACAAAGTCACTTTTATCCATTTACAGTTTGTTTAGCTAAAGAAGTGTTTATTGTCTTGCTATTCTTTCTGCTCGAGGAACGAGCCACTATTTAACCTTCCCGACCCTACAAAATGTATATTTCTTAGATGTTTGCAGTTTATTTAATATATTTACATACTGAGCAGACAGGGGTTTTTTTTCCCCCTGTATATACAAACTGCTCATTTATACGGCTCCCTTGGAAAAACCCAGTAGATGATTTAGCTCAGGGCGGGTTACCTTTGTATCAGAGCACACGGAACTATATTATATATAAAATTTGTTTCAGTGTCAGTGAGAGCCGCATACAAGTTAAACAATTGGGTCCCGCTGCCCCTGAGCAGCACTAAATATAGATTTATAAAGTGCCCAAGTCTCTTAATGGGTTATTCCACCAGTACCATGTTTTTGGACTGTAGAAGTCTTCACTTGAAATGGAACTCACCCAAAGCAAAGTGAATGAAAGACACTAGAATTGCACTGCAAAAATGCAACTGTTGCACCCTGGTAGTGTAACAATATGGGGACAAGGCTCCATGGCTGCTGGGACACCTAATGGGAGAGGGGGTCCAATAAAGACCTGCACATTTTGGAGGTGGAGGATAAAAATTATTGGGGGGGGGCAGGTTAAGCCTCTGTGCAGTACATTCATGGATTTAGCAAAAATAAGTTTTTTTTGCACAATCCCATTCAAATAAATAGGCTATTCAGTTTCAAGGGGAGCATATACTTATTTATTTGGGAATTCGCTATTGCCAGCCGATTTCCCCTAATGCATGAATGTTATCTCTTGCTGCGCAGACCTAACACAAATAACTGCTGCACTTGGAAGCAGAAATCCCCCTGTGTGGTCTCTGCTCTAACCTCATAAACATTATTTTCCATTGAGCTGGTCCCATGGCTGATTTAGCCTGAGAAGACTCAACGACTCCAACGTTCTGCGCCACATCCTGAAGATTTAACCTTAGTGGTTGCCAAACTGCCAGCACTGCCAGACTCCAGCTATTATCAAACTGCATCTCCAAGAATCCAACTGTGATCAGACCGCAACTCCCAGAATCCAACTGTGATCAGACTGCAACTCCTAGTATCCATTTATCCTGGTGGCAGGTTGGCGACTTGCATGTTTATCTATGGGCGCTAAGTTGCCGCGATCAGGTTTTAAGAAAAGTTGTGGCAAGCCATGGTGATGACTCGCCACATGTATTCTTACTCTTAAAGGTATAGTTGCATCAAAATAAAAAGGTGGGTTTTATCTGGAAGCCTCAGAACCCGAACCTTGCCATCAGGGCTGCCATCAGAAATCACGGGGCCCCGTACAACAACATTTTCTGGGCCCCCTGGTCCCCAGCATGACCCAAAGCCCCACCCCAAATCCCGCCCACCCCACACCACAGTAAAAAAAATCACACATTCATCCGAGCTAAAACAGTAAAAAAAAAACCCCAAAAGTTATAAAAAGCCATTGGTGGTTAGGGCATCCCTACAAGTTAAAAAAATAAATAAATTGGTGGCCAACTCACCCTATAAGTTTTTAAAAAAAAAATTGGAGGCCAGGCCCCCCTTCCACAAGTTCTAAAAAACTGTTGGTGGCCTGGGCCCCCCACAAGTTAAATACCATTGGTAGCTAGACCCCCCCACAAATTAAAATAAGTAATTGGTGGCCAAGGCCGTCCTTAAGTTATAAAAAATGGTGGCAAGGGCCCCCATAAGTCAAAAAAAACCATTAGTGACCAGGGTCCCCTATAAGTAAAAAAAACATTGGTGGCCAGGGTCCCCCATAAAAGTTACATGAAAAACATTGGTGGTCACAAAAAAAAGACCATTGGTGTTCAGTGGAACTTACGTTTAAAGGTCTTCTTCATTCTCCTCTTCTTTGGCTCGATTCATCAGCTTCGGATCTTTTCAGTGGCTTCGGGTCTTTTTTCAGCTTCGGATCTTTTCAGCGGCTTTCGGCAGCTTTTGATTCTTCACGCTTCAAAAACTGCCCGGCCCCGGTATAGCTGTACCCAATGTGCCTCCCTGATGGCGACCCTGCTTGCCATAAAAAGGGTTTTCCTGTAATTCTGAGCTTCTTCTAAAATCTGTTGTGGCACTGACTAACTGGGTAGAAGGGATGGAAGTTTTAAAATTACAACTCTTGCCTTATCTTCCAACCTTCAGATCCAGGTCGGGAAGGAGGAGGAAAGGACAAGGTTGGGCAGAAAAAAAATTGCAGTCTTCATATTGGGCAGGTTTAAAAATCTCATCCGATGGGGACCACATCGGCACATTGATGCTGTCCTCTTCTGATGGGTCTGCATTGCAGCCTGCTGAGATCCAATCTTTGGCCTAATTTGGCCCAGAGTAGATCCACTCATCCAAGACCTCACCAAATGAGTGGACCTTTATGTGTTTGACCAGATTTGGTGGTGTTGTTCAATGTATGGTAACCTCTGTAGGAGATCAATGCTGACAGTGTCAGACTGGGATCTGGGGCTATCCTGGGGCTGCTGGTGCCTGAGCAGGTAGGCAGGAGTGGCCCTGACTGGGGTGTTTGGGGCCACCAGGGGTGCTGCCTGGTGGCTCCACCAAATGCATCACCCCTGCTCCCCATTGTGTATCGATTCCTTCCATCTTGCAGTAGGGCTAGGGTGGGGATGGAGTTTAGGTGCCGGCACAGATATTCAATTAAATTCCTCAAAATACAGTTATTAATTTTAGAGTAGATTTGGATGATAACATGGTTAAAATTGAGGCTGTTGCCCAGCTCATAAGAGCAGCTGCAGCAGAGAAGCATCTGTTAGCAGAATGTGCCATTTATTGGAAACCGCTTTAGGACTGGAATATTAAACGAATACATCAACACGTTCCTATTTGCTCCAATAACAGTTTGTCCTGGCTCTTAGATCTAGCGCATAGATCTGTGCGACTGGGATTAACTGGATTTCACAGATTCGTCCCACAGGACCGACACGTCAGATAAACTCTGTTTCTAATCTGAGCGCAGCTTTCAGAATAGCACACGTTCCCGACTTTGCACTCAATAAACTTTGTCATTAAACGTGAAGTTCAATTACAGAAAAGTGTTAAATGTCACAGAGTATTGTGGAAACTGCATGCAAAAGTATTATATACGGTATAGCTTGCTGTATGCCCAGAGCATTCCTCCTTTGTATATTTATATTTATACATACGGGTGGGAGCTGCCCTATTTTTTAATTTAAATAGTACCGTATAGGGGTAGGAGTATTGTGGAAACTGCATGCAAATATATTTTAGCATTATATACAGTATAGTTTGTTGTATGCCCAGAGCATTCCACCTTTGTATATTTATATTTATACATATGGGTGGGAGCTGCCATATTTTTTAATTTAAATAGTACCGTATGGGGGTAGGAGTATTGTGGAAACTGCATGCAAATATGTTTTAGCATTATATACAGTATAGCTTGCTGTATGCCCAGAGCATTCCTCATTTGTATATTTATATTTATATATATTGGTTAGAGCTGCCATATTTTTTCCTTTAAACAGTACCGTATGGGGTAGGAGTTTTGGAAACTGCATGCAAACTTGTTTTAGTATTATATACAGTATAGCTTGTTGTATGCCCAGAGCATTCCTCCTTTGTATATTGATATTTATACATATTGGTGAGAGCTGCCATATTTTTCCCTTTAAATAGTACCCTATGGGGGTATAGTTCACAGATCCTCTACTGACAATGTTGTGCAAATGATACGGGTTAATGGAATGTAAGCTCTTTGTCTGCGCCTCTCCCCAAACCCCAACAGCAAATGTGGCCCCAGCGCAGAAAGAATTTTATGCTTCAATTTCACATCATCTGCTGAGACATGAGACTTTCTGTTCCTTTTCACACAACAAATATTAATAACAGGGGTATCCTCATATAGAAACAAAGCACTGGCTGCAGGGTGAACTGATGCTGGTTTTGTGTTTTCTTTTTTTATCATATTAAAACCATGACGTCAACTTGCTCCAAGGTGATAATGGAGCTCGAGGAATTCTCAGTCGTATTTTCAGAACTCTCTGTATAAACTTACTCCAGGTAATATATAGTAAAGGGGTTGGCTCCCAAGTCAACTTTTCGTATGTTATAAAATGTCCTGTTCCTGGAAACTTTGCATTTCGGTTTTTATTATTTCTTTTTTATAGGTTTTTTCTGTTCTCTTTTGTCCCTACCAGCCAAAAAACGAATGCTATGTGAGGCTACAATGTATTGTTATTGTTGTTTTTTTATTACTTATCTTTCTAGGTAGCCCCCCTGCTATTTAAATTCCCGTCTCTCGAAATCACTGTTGCTATGTAGTGATGGGCAAATTTGCGCTTCACCGAATTTCAGTTTGCCGAAAAATTTGCGAATTTCCAGCGAAATGGCGAAAAATTTGCAAAACGCCGCAGACGTCTCGTTTTTGACGCCGTTGTCCATTTTTGATGCCGGCGTCCACTTTTTTTTTCGCCAGCGAATCTTCGCGGCGAATCGCGCAAATTCACGCCTGGCAAATAAATTCGTCCATCACTATTGCTATGGCAAATTAGACCCTAGTAACCAGATAGCTGCTGAAATACTGTATCAAATGGAGAGCCGATGAACAAAAAATGAACTAACTGAAAAACCATAAAAAAGAAAAAATGAAGACCAAATGCAATTTGTCCCACAATATCAATGACTGCTTTTATTGTATCTGTGCCTATATATTATACAGTTTCATTATGTGCATATACTGTATGTTACTTTGCTAGGTGTATGATTGCATAAACATACTGTGAATGGTTACAGGTTATATTGTGCTTTTAGTATGTGTCTGAACAGTCACATTGAGGATAACACACCTGGACAGTTACTGTATATATTGTTACATCACAGCAGGCAAAGTACAACGGGGAAACACAAGGCAGATGTGGAAAGGAGGACACAACCCTGAAAGATAATGTTTTGTTGCTTCTACTGCCTTTGATCGGCCCCCAACTCTTACGGGGTTATTTATCAAAATCCCATTTATTTTTTCAGATTTTTTAAGTAAAAAAAAAACCTCTAGCAGTAGAATCCAAACTAGAATCCACGATATTTATCATTGAAAAAAAAAAAACTCGATAAAATCGGTTCAGGAAAAAACGTGAAAAATTCGGGGTTTTGCGAACCCCTGGTTTTATGCCTTGAAACGCTAACATTTTTCGTGAATTCGATCGAAATCCCCAGATTTTTTTGAATTTTTGGCCGAAACTCAACGCAGAACATGATAACTTCAAATTTTAAATGGGACTTTGGCCATTGACTTCTACAGGACCCAGACAGCTTGGAGATGGAGTATTTTTAGATTTGGGCTTTTAGCAGCCTTGGGGTATAAAAAATCATGAAAATTAGGAGGGTTTTTTTTGCCACCAAAAATTCGGATTTTATAGTAAAAAAAACTCGAATTTTTTGAGTTTTTGGCATTCCGACTTTAATAAATAAATCCATGGCGTATCCTTGGAAGAAACTTGAGTTTGTAACAATAACAAAAAAAAAGGAAAAAAAGGAAATGATGACCCGTTACCCCCTAAGCCTGACATTGGGATGCGAGAGAATATTCTGTGCACTTAATATGCTATGGGGGTTATGTAATTAAAGGCACTAAGTTTGCCCAGGGGCAGTTACCTATAGCAACCAATCAGCAGGTAGAATTTACTGGTCACATGTTTAAAAGCAAACATCTTATTGGTTGCTACTGGTTACTGTTCCTGGGCAAACTTAGTGCCTTTTATTACATGTGGGGGTATGTGCGCTAACTTTATGGGGGTTATTAATCAAAATACAAAAATATCTCATTATTTTCTGAAATATACTCCTACCAAATCCACTAGGGTTATTTCTCCTTCTTTATCAATACATTTTCTCCAAAAATTCCAGTGCGGCAAAAAAAATCATGAAAATCGTGCGAAAATTTGAATCGTACGCATTTTACTGATTTTCCGCCCTGATCTCTTTCAGATTTTTGGCCAAAAACCACAAAATCTTTGGAATATTGCACGTACTGTAACCCAGAGCAGTTTAGGATATCTTTGGGACTTATATACAACCTCTGAGATGTCTGAGATGCCAGATTTTCGGATTCTGACTTATTCCCCTGAAACATTTGAGTTTTTTTTTTTTGTTGTTTGGATTTTATAGTAAAAAAAACTTGAATTTTTCTAGTTTTTGGCATTCGAACACCCTCAGTACTGATGGGAAAATAAACAGCTTATAATCGCGCCCATATATAGTTGGTATTTCCCATGTAAGTGCTACAAGAAGAAGCACATGATTCCTATTGCAGACAATAATAGCGAATGTGCACAGCAAGGAATCCTGATGGATGTTTCTCCTGGGGTAAATAAATCAGCACATGTAACCTAATAGCCAATGTTTCCAGTGTACAGTGAAGAAATTGCAGCTACAGGCTACGTCCATCACCACCGCCTGTTTCCAAAAGAAGCGCAGCTCAAAGCTAAAACATTTTAAGAGATTTTCATGTCTTTGAAGCAACGAGATGGACTGGAAGTCTTGTCTGTCTAACTGATAAATGTAGTTGTGCGAGATTTGGCATCAAGGAACGAGAGAGACGTTCTAACTTTATCTGAAATTCTCAGAGCACAGGAACAATTTACAGCTAAATGTCAATGTAATGGAAAATGTAGACCTTTTTCTTTTTAACATTTTTGCTGAGTTTTACAGGCTCACCCTGTTTGTTCAAAACGCTTGGTTAAAGGGTTAAAAGCATTCTGTTGTTTTTCATAACCACTTGTCTCTGGGTGACATCTTTAGGTGGGTGACCCTCGGGTGCTTAGATTTATAAAAAAAAAAATACACCCCCAGCCTGCCATCTGTGATCAGCGCAAGGGCAGCCTTTATTGGGCATGTGCCATTTGGCATGGGGAGGTGCCTACAGCAGTAGTGATGAGCGAATATATTTGCCAGGCACGGATTCGCAACGAATTTCCACGTATCACCACCCACAAACAAATCACGAAACTGTGACGAAAACTCGCCAGAAAAATAAATTTGATGGACGCCCATTGACTTTAATGCATTTGGACACAATTGTTGAGCTCTAAAAATTGACGCTTGCGTCAAAATTATTTTTACGCCCATTGACTTTAATGCGTCTTGCAAATTTTTCACCATTTCATGAATTTTTCGGTAAATTTGCAAATTTTTCTGTAAATTTGCAAATTTTTCTGTAAATTTGCAAATTTTTCGGTAAATTTGCAAATTTTTCGGTAAATTTGCAAATTTTTCGGTAAATTTGCTATTTTTTTGGCAAATTTGCTATTTTTTTTGACAAATTCGCAAATTTTTCAGCAAAGTGAAATGCCACAGATTAACCCATCACTATACAGCAGCAGTCGACCCACATACAGAAATTGTTACCCTGTATATATTTTTGGTTCTGGGAAGATTGCTGGGATCTAGTTCATAAGCGAACAAAGAGTGCAGAGCATGCATATTTGTTCAGAGCTGGGCTAATAAATATAGACATCCAAAGCCACTCAAAACCTGCTACTACTTTCTGCCTACGACCCTCTACCCACTTGTTTGCCACTCACTTCGGGTCCCACCCAATGCCACTCACTTCGGGTCCCACCCAATCCCAGATGCAGGAACGGAACTAGGGGTAGGCAGAAGAGACACGTATCTAAGGCTGGAACTAGGGGTCAATGAATCACGGTTCTCAAAAAGAATAATAACTCACCACATTGAGGAAGAGGCCCAGGTGCACCACCCTGAGCCCTCAGCAAGGGGAGCAGATACTAAAACTAAAGGCATTCTTCTACCAGTCAGATGAAATCAAGTAGAAAAAGTTTATCATGTCCACATATACAGCCTTACGCATTTCGTGTTACAAATAATTAGAGGCACATGTATCGAGGGTCGAATTTTTAAAAACTCCCCTAAACTCGAAATTCGACCAATTGAAATTTATTAATAAAATCGAATTTTCTCAGCTCGGCGGAATTTCATTGACCCGAAAACTCGAATCGAATTCTGTCAGAATTAAAAAAAAACTCTAATTGCAGGAAGGCTGCAAACATCACCAAATCAATCCCTGGACCTCTCCCATTCGGCAGGTTTAATGTGGCAAATAATCAAATTTGAGTTCTTCAAGGGCCAGCGTATGATAAATATCAAAATTCTAATTCAAATTAAAACTCGAATCGAGTTTGAATAATTCACAATTCGAATTTGAGAGTTTTGACCAAAAAAATAAGTTTGAAAATTCAAATTTTCTGCCCCTTAGTCAAAGCCCATGACTAAAGGTGGCCATAGATGCAAAGATCTGCTCGTTTGGCGACATCACCCAACGAGCCGATCTTTCCCCGATATGCCACTAACGGGCATATCGGGGGTAATCTGAACGTTCGGCCCTATGGCTGAATGATCGATTTACGATGAGAGCACAATGGGCTCCAGCAGGACGGTCAGGACAAAATCAAACCTGTCCGACTCTCCACACACGGTCCGAAAATCGTACGAATCCTCGATTCGTACGATAGGATCTTTGCGTCTATGGCCAGCTTTAGGGGCAGATTTATCAAGGGTCGAAGTGAAAAGTAATTTTTGTGTACTTCAACTAGGGAATAGTCGAAATTTGAATCTGAAAAAAAATTAAAAAATTAAAAAATTTGAATATCGACATTTATCATGTGCTGTCTCTTTAAAAATTTGACTTGAACTATTCGCCATCTAAAACCTGTCGAAGAGCTGTTTTAGCCTATGGGGGACCTCCTAGAACCTATTATTTGGAGTCCTTTGGTGGAAAATACTAAA
Organism: Xenopus petersii; assembly: GCA_038501925.1. Taxonomy (NCBI): domain Eukaryota; kingdom Metazoa; phylum Chordata; class Amphibia; order Anura; family Pipidae; genus Xenopus; species Xenopus petersii. The sequence continues at coordinate 107,793,690 of CM076689.1, read as the reverse complement.
TTGAATACGATCTGAATTCGAATCGAACGATCGAATACAGTCTATTCACCCCAAGTTAAAGAATTCGATTTTTTTAATAAATTTTGGTTGGTCTTTTTTCATTTGAATTTCGAGGTGATGGGAGTTTAAAAAACTCCCTTCACCTCGTAAATTCCTTGATAAATCTGCCTCCAAGTGTTTGTAGCATGAAACGCGTAAGGCTGTATATGTGGACATAAACTTCTTCTACTTGGTGGAAGAATGCCTTTATTTTGAGTATCTGCTCCACAAGTTTTCCGTAACTAGGGGTAGGCTGAAGAGGCACATGTCTAGGGCGCAACGCTTGGAAGGGGGTCGTTGGGCACATACCTCTTGCCTGCATTCCCCTAGTCCAGGACCAAATTTATGACAAATGCTCCTTGAAAAAACTCTGCCTCTATATATTAGTGCTTCGACCTTAGATGCTCCCTCTTGACTTACAACTGTGATTAACACTGAAACTCCCATTAGAATCTGAATTTCTTTTCCTTTACACCTCAGCCTCCACACCCCACCAATCCCTTGTCAGAACCGGATTCTCCGAAGGTATGAAATGCGGGAATTCCGCTTGCTTTTAAATCTTCCCATTGATACTTTAATACACTTTAAATCACTTTAAATCATGACACGCACAACAACATTTCATGGCTTGTATGAAGCAACAAACTCGCCTTTGTTGTGATCGGCAATTATGCCTGTCATTGTCTTAATTCCAATGTTTTACATCAAAGGAGCTCACAAAAGCAGCTACAGGCAATTCTAGAAATACGTTGCTTTTTTTCTTGTTAATGCATTACTCATTATTTCTCGTTTTAAATTAAAAAAAAAAAATCCTTTAAATGTGAATTTAACCTGCAGCCTCATTTAAGCTGCGTCCTGCTTTGTTTTAGGGCACAAGCACCCGCTGCTATTTTCGGTCGCCCATTGACAAATGGCTTCTTCTTCGGGCGACTAATCTCCCCAAACTGCCTTCCCCCTGGCTAGAATGTAAATCGCCGACGGGATGGCTCTCAGATCGCTTCGGCTTTCCGAATTTTCCCGAAGTTTCCTTGTGAGGCAACTTCGGGTGACTTTGGAAAATGAAGCATTCTGACTGCCATCCCACCAGCGACTTACATTCAAGGCGGAGGGCAGGCAGTTCGGGGGGGGTTGTCGCCCGAAAAAGAAGCGATTTCTAGATGGGCGACTAATCTCTCGAAAGAGCAGCGTGCAGAGTTCTTCCTCACTGAATGGGTTTTTTGTTTCTCAGATATGCAGCTAAAAGGTGTCATTCGAAAAGTTTTCTTTCCTTCTGCATCGATACATTTTATTAGGGGCATATTTATCAAGGGTCGAATTTCGAATTGAAAAAAACGTCGAAATTCGAATTCAAAAAGACCAACTAAGCTGATGTGTTTTTTTTTTGGTCGAATAGGTCCGTTTTCGTACGAAAGGAATATCGCATTCGATCGAATTCGATTCAAAGTTTTCCCCAAAAAAACTTAGATTTTTAAAAAGTCCACCAATTGACTCCAAATAGGTTCTAGGAGGTCCCTCATAGGCTAAAACTGCAATTCGGCAGGTTTTAGATGGCGAATGGTCGAAGTCGAATCGAAGAGACAGTACATGATATAGTTCGATGTTCTAATTTTCGAATTTGGACTGTTCCCTAGTCGAAGTACACAAAAAATAGCTCTAAATTCGATTTTTTTTTTCCATTTGAAAATTCACCTCGACCTTTGATAAATCTGCCCCTTAAAGGGAGAGGCAGACTGAACATGTTCCTATCTGAGTTTTAAAGAAGAATAACGGAGCCAGCTTTTAAAATGGACTTGTAGGCAAATTCGGACAAATAAACAAAAACAGTAGTGTTTATATTAAGCTATGTGTTGCAGAACTGTACCTTTTGCATTGCTATCCTTGATACAAGCGGGGTGCTTTGTGTGTCGCCCTAGATAAAATAAATGGCCTGCAATCTATTACCAGTTGTCTATTCTTGAAGATGGAGCAATTGTTTTCCCCCCACATTTCAGCCTCGGTGACCTTCAAGCCCCTGAATTTTTTTATAAACCCCCATTTTGCTTTTCATACTCTCTTCTCCTTGAAGATTGTAAGCTCTACTGAGCCGGATCCTCTTTACCTTTTGTATTCATTAGTATTTTTGATGTATACATCCTTCTATTGTACAACACCGTTGGATATGTTGGTGCTTTATCATAACAATATAATAATGAACCCTCTATGTTATGTGTTACAATTGCCCAGAGGGTTTATGATAAGCAATACATGTGTCTCTATCCATGGTACTGAAATGATTTTGTATTTGTTTGCTTTCCAACAGTAATGTTAATAACTCATTAGCCTTCCAGGCCCAGGGGAAGTCATGATGAATAACAAATTAACTGATATTATCCGTCATTGCCCTTTAAAATCGTCTTCTGTTACATTTGTCATCTTAATTTCCCCTACAATAATTGGGATTGGTAGCATTAAATCGGTGCCTACTTTATAAGGACAGAGACAAGAGCAAAGTGTTGGAAGGGTTACTGTCTGCTCTGCTCTCATTTCCCTACAGAAATAGGGATTGGTAGCACTAGATAGGTACCTAATATATAAGGAGATACAAGAGGAAAGTGTTGGAAGGGTTACTGTCTGCTCTGCTCTCATTTCCCTACAGAAATGCCTTTTTCTGCAGGGAAAGCAAAGCAAAGCAGAGTAGGCAGTAAACTTTCCAACACAACCCATTGTCTATGTCCCTATATATTACGCCTCAATCTAGTGCCACCAATCCCTATTTCTAAAGGCTAAATTCCCTGAAGTTTAAAAAAAAAAAACATTACAGTAGGATCAGTAAAAGATTCATACCTGTGTAAAACATCCAGCATTCATTAGAAAAGGTTTTTTTTTTTTGTTTTGTACATACTGTAAGTAACTTCTAAGCGGGGTCTAAGAGTAGCTGTCACAGTCTCATCACCACTTCCCTCTAAAACTCCTAATTAATTGTGTATATTTCCCCTCACCTTCTGTCTATTAATTTCAAGCTTTTCATGATGCGGGTCTAAAGGTACTTCTCAAACTGACATCAACATCAAACCATGAAAGGAAAAAGCGCCGGTGAGTCCTGTTATAGATAACATCTGTTTCTCATAGCTGCCAGCAATAAACTATTCTGCAATTCTGACGCAGGGCTGTGAACTCTTCGTTATTAAATATATCTGTCCCTCCGGCGAGAGAGGTGTCACATCAGGCGATATTCTCAAACCAAACAGCAGAGGATCATATTATCCAGGAATATGACAAACCCTCGTTTTTTCCTTTGCAGATTCTTATAATAAAAAAAGAAATAGGTGCAGAAATTACTACTAATTAATAATAATTAATGAGACCTGATTGGTAAGTTGTTGAGTAATCAAGCAGGTGTTGACATGTGCATTAAGATGAAATGATTAGTGATGGGCGAATTTATTCGGCAGGCACGAATTTGCGGCGAATTCCTGCGATTCGCTGCTGGCGAATACATTTACGAAACCATAGCAAAAATGTTTTTTGGATGCCGGCGCATTTTTGCCGTCGTCCAAAAAAACACTGGCGAATTTTCGTGACGGTTTTGCAAATTTATTCGCCAGCGGTGAATTGCTGCAAATTCGTGCCTGTCGAATAAATTGCGCCCGTTTCCAAAAAACGTGACGCCGGCGCCGTTTCGTGAATTTTTCGCGGTTTCGCAAATTTTTCGGCGAACCAAAACACACCAAATTCGCCCATCACTACAAATGATTGCACCAATCCCATTCTTTAGTGGATGTAGCAATAGCAAATATAATTCAGAATCTGCCCATTATTTGCTTTCTATTTGCAAACTGAAGCCTAAAATCTGGGGCTCACTAATCGTACCAAGTAGAATGTTTTTTTAAAAATCTGTTTTTGCCTAGAAATAAAAATTAACTTCAAAGCAACTCCCAAATTGTTATTTAAATCAGTGTTGTTCTGGCTCTTTACATCCTCTGCACTGCAGGTTCTGACTCCAGAAACATGTAGGAGAAGCAATCGGATTAAATGGGCTGTTTTAACTCTTAGTATGATGAGGAGAGTGAGATTCTGAGACAATTTGCAATTGGTGTTCATTTTTTAATATTTGTATGTTTTGAGCATTTAAGTAATCAGTAGTGAGGGGCGAATAAATTACCCAGGCGAGAATTCGCGGCAAATTTTCATGTTTTACCGCTGGCGAATAAGGTCTGAGATGATAGATTTTCGCATTCAGACTTTTTGCAGTATCAGACTTTAATAAATCCTGAAAAATTTGAGTTTTAAAAAAAAACCTAGAGTTTTGCATTAGAAAAACAGGATTTAAGCGAATAACCCCCTTAGTTAATGTTTTAATATTTTATAGGTAAGGTGAATAAGTTCACAAAACTGCTGCGAAAATTCACCAGTGAAAATTTGCCGGCGTCAAAAAATTTTGGACGTGTATCAGAAAAGTCGCCCACGTCAAAACTGTTGCGCGTCAACAATTATTCAGACGCCCATTGACTTTAACATCAAAATTGACATGAGCCTCAGAATTGACGCTGGCATCAAAATTGACGCAGGCGTCAAAATCGAGTTTTGCAAATTTTGCAGGAAATTTGAAGCGAACGCGGGAATACACTGCGAATTCCCGCCTGGCGAATAAATTCACAAAACCGCAGCGAAAATTCGCCAGCATCAAAAAAATGGACGGCGGCGTCCGTTTTTTTTGGATTCCGGTGAATTTTCACTGCGATTTCGTGAATTTATTCCAGCATTTTTGCCAGCGAAATTGCGCCGTGACCAAAAAATGGACGCCGGCATAAAAAAAATGGACGCCAAAAACGAGCCGCAATTTCACGAATTTTCCGCCATTTCGTTGGAAATTCGCACATTTCTCGGTGAAGCGAAATGCCCAAAATTCGCCCATCACTAACAAACACCTAACAAGTAAAAATTGTAATGAATGTATCTACTGGAAAGTTACCTATAAAATATTAAAACATTAACCAAGGGGGTTATTTATTTAAATCTGGTCGGGCTTTTTGGTACAAAACTCTAATTCTTCAGGATTTATTAAAGTCTGATGCTGCAAAAAGTCTGAATGCGAAAATCCGTCATCTCAGACCTGACGAGGTTGTAAAAAGTCAATGGGAGGGGTCCGGAGGGGTCCCTACCCTATTTGGACGTTTCGGTGGAATTACAATTTTTTCCCCAAAAAATCATACAATTTGGGGTTTTTCTTTGATTATTTTAATAATAAATAAGGTCAAATAATGGATTCTTGTTTGGTCTGATTTTTTTATTTAAAAAAAAAAAAAAATCAGAAAAATTCGGATTTTAATACATAACCCCCTTAATATAAGGCTTCCACTTCTCAGTGATTGAATGTTCATGTATTTGGGAAAACCTGAGAAGCGCTAAAGGTTAGGTTAAGGTTATATGTCAGGGTCACATCATGTTAATATCAAACCCCATCAGCCATTATTGGACATGACAGATTGGGGAGCACCTAGGGGGTCTCAGGGTCCACCCCATTAGAATTAAAGCTGTGATGTCCCGAAGGAACTCATTGCCCTCCTTCTGCTCTCAGTTCTCATCTCTCCTAACACAAAACCAGATGTGCAACTCTATCAGACAGTAAAAAAAGTCTGACCAAATCAGAATCCACGATTGGTCCTTCGTGATTAATAAAAAAGCACAATTTAATCGGATTGGGGACAAACTTGAAAAATCGGGCGAAAACCCACATAGTACGATTTTTATTCTTTATTTTTTTTCCTAATCACTCGACTTTTTTATGGCTTTTTCCTGAAAAGCCCAAATTTTTCAGATTTTCAGATAAATTCGCCAGGCATGAATTTGCGGCAAATTTAACTGCCTTGAAAATTAGTCTGCGAGTCAAAAAAATCCGGACGTGCGTCGGAATAGTCCCTCATGTCAACAGTATTCAGACGCCTATTGACAGGTGTCAAAATTGACGTGAATTGACGTGGGCGTCAAAATTTGCGTTTCGGGACAATTTCGCCCATCACTAATAGGGACCTATTGACTTATACACAACCACGGCAGGTATGAGATGCCCGATTTTTCAGATTCTGACGTTTAACATCCTCGGGGTATAATAAATCTCGGAAAATTTGAGTTTTCTGCCACTAAAAATAGAGATTTTATAGTTAAAAAAAAAAAAACTAAATTGTTTTTTAGTTTGTTTGGCATTCCGACTTTAATAAATAACCCCTAAAAGTTAAATTCCACCCCAAAAATAAACTTGTTGTTTTTTTTTGCCTATTGAAAGAATATTTAATTCTAAGTAGGGATGCACCGAATCCACTATTTTGGATTCGGCCGAACCCCCGAATCCTTCACAAAATATTCGGCCGAATACCGAACCGAATCCGAACCCTAATTTGCATATGTTAATTAGGGGTGGGAAGGGGAAAACATTTTTTACTTCCTTGTTTTGTGACAAAACGTCACACAATTTCCCTCCCCGCCCCTAATTTGCATATGCAAATTAGGTTTCGGTTCGGCCAGGCAGAAGGATTCGGCCGAATCCGAATCCTGCTGAAAAAGGCCGAATCCTGGCCGAATCCCGAACCCAATCCTGGATTCGGTGCATCCCTAATTCTAAGCAACTGAAATGTGGAATATAGGGAAGTTGAAAAGATGCAAAATATAATGTTTAAGCAGAAATCCTCTTTAAGTCAAATGATTAATTATCCCCCACAATAATCTGCCTTTTGGAACTTCAAAGACACCTTTTCCCAGGTACGTCACTTGTCATGTCCCTCAATTCACAGAACTCCTGTGCCGAAATCAAAGCTAATCCGACTCCCTTAATGTTTCTTATGCAGCTGAGGTCTGACTTGTTTGTGCTCGGAGGGACAGGAGCCCTTTGGTCACGTTAATTACCCAAAGCACTTTTTCAGGGGCATCTGTGAAACGTTACATTTCTAGCTTTTTGACAAATTCACTAGATTTTTTCCCAAGTATTCAGACACGTCTAGTGATGGGCGAATTTGCGAAACGGCGCCGGCGTCTCATTTTTGACGCCGGCGAATTTTTGCCGCGAATAAATTCGCCCATCACTAGACACGTCTTGTTTGTAATGTTATGATGTCATAAGAGTGTCATCGTGCTTGTCAGGTACAGCAGAATGAGACCGTTGAAAGGGGACATTATTGAGTCCCAACGGACTTCATTTGTAAGGGGCCGATTCACTATGGGTCGAATATCGAGGGTTAATTAACCCTCGATATTCGACTAGGAATTAAAATCCTTCGAATATCGAAGTCGAAGGATTTAGCGCAGATAGTTCGATCGAACGATCGAAGGATAATTCCTTCGATCGAACGGTAAAATCCTTCGAATCGAACGATTCGAAGGATTTTAATCCAACGATCGAAGGAATATCCTTCGATCCAAAAAAGTTAGCCAAGCCTATGGGGACCATCCCCATAGGATAACATTGACTTCGGTAGCTTTTAGATGGCGAACTAGGGGGTCAGTACTTCGACTATCGAATGGTCGAATGATTTTTACTTCGAATAGTTCGATTTGAAGTCATAGTCGTAGTCGAAGGTCGAAGTAGCCCATTCGATGGTCGAAGTAGCCCAAAAAAAACGTCGAAATTCAAAGTTTTTTACCTTCGAATCCTTCACTCGAAGTTAGTGAATCGGCCCCTAGGTATCAAGAGAATTTAAAAGCCCCCTAAAGTAGCACAATGTATAAATACATAATACAGGTATGGAATCCTTTATCTGAATTCCGAATTACGGAAAGGCCGTCTCCCATAGACTCCATTTTATACAAATAATCCAAATTTTTTAAAAATGATTTCTCTTTTCTCCATAATAATAAAACAATAGCTTGTACTTGATCCCAACTAAGATATAATTAGTCCTTATTGGAAGCAAAACCAGCCTATTGGGTTTATTCAGGGGCACATTTACTAAGCTCGAGTGAAGCATTCGAAGTAAAAAAACTTCGAATTTCGAAGTATTTTTTGGGTACCTCGACCATCGAATAGGCGACTATGACTTTGATTCGAACGATTCGAAGTAAAAATCGTTCGACTATTCGACCATTCGATAGTCGAAGTACTGTCTCTTTAAAAAAACTTCGACTACATACTTCGCCACTTTAAACCTACCGAGCTACAATATTAGCCTATGAGGACCTTCCCCATAAGTTTTCTAAGCTATTTCTGATCGAAGAAAAATCGTTTGATCGATGGATTAAAATCCTTCGAATCGTTCGATCAACCGATTTTTACTTTGATATACGACTACGACCTTCGACTACGAATTTGACTTTGATTAGAACGATTTGAACTAAAAATCGTTCGACTATTCGACCATTCGATAGTCGAAGTACTGTCTCTTTAGAAAAAAACTTCGACCACCTAAAACCTACCAAGCACCAATGTTAGCCTATGGGGAAGGTCCTTATTAGCTTTCTTAGCAACTTCTGATTGAACGAACGTTTTTTCCTTCGATCGTTCGATCGAATGAATGGCGGTAAATCCTTCGACTTCGATATTTGAAGTCGAAAGGATTTAACTTCGATGGTTGAATATCGAGGGTTAATTAACCCTCGATATTCGACCCATAGTAAATGTGCCCCTTAAGGTATGAAGATCCAAGTTACATAAAGATCCGTTATCTGGAAAACTCCAGGTCCTGAGCATTCTGGATAACAGGTCCTGTACCATTAACCGGAAAGTTCCAGATTACGGAAAGGCCTTCTCTCATAGACTCCATTATAATCAAATAAACCAAATTTTTAAAAATGATTTCCTTTTTCTCTGTAATAATAAAACAGTAGCTTGTACTTGATCCCAACTTATATATTATTAATCCTTATTGGAAGCAAAACCAGTCTATTGGGTTTCTTGGGTTTAAATGATTATCTTGTAGATTTAAGGTATGAAGATCCAAACTACGGAAAGATCCATTATCCGGAAAGCCCCTGGTTCAGAGCATTCTGGATAAAAGGTCCCGTACCGGTACATGCTAAAAGTAAACATTTGTCTATTTTCCACTCTCAAAATGTTGTGATGTTTTGCTTTTAACATAACACTTTTTTTTCTGTTGAGCAACAATGCGATATATTTCAGGTTCAGCCTTTCGGTTGGTCACACCCTACACCTATACGATCTCTGCCCCTCTCTTTAGATGGAAGATAAGGGTAAGTCTCGGAAGTCAGTTAGACTATGGGGCAGATTTATCAAGGGTCGATTTTCGAAGTAAAAAATACTTTGAGATTCGACCATTGAATTTAAATACTTCGAATTCGAACTTTTTTTAGGGTCGAAGTAAAATCGTTCGATCGAACGATTAAATCCTTCGAATCATACGATTTTACTTCGACTTCAAAAAACTTAGAAAAATGCTGTAGACTGTCCCCATAGGCTAACATAGCACTTCGGCAGGTTTAATTTGGCGAAATATTGAAGTGGAAGTTTTTTTAAAGAGACAGTACTTCGATTATCGAATGGTCGAATATTCGTAGTATCGTAGAAGTCGCAGTATCCTATTTGATGGTCGAAGTATCCAAAAAGTTACTTTGAATTTCGAATTCTTTTACTTCGAAAATTCCCTCAAATTCACTTCGACCCTTGATAAATCTGCCCCTAAGTGTTGCCTTCTGTCAGCAAACTGCACTTCATTTTCAAAGGCCCGGAACGTTTTGAACACACAATGTTCCAAGAGCAAAACATCAATCTGCAAAGTGACCTGTCAGCAGCAGCCTCTTTGATGGACACATTACTATTCCTCGCTCACTCAGCTTTAACCTATATTTTGGGAGTTACGTTACAAACTCTGGGCCTGAAAAAGCGCAGATACAGTAACCCGGCAGCGCTTATTAAAAGGTAAAAATAATGAGTATTAGAAGACAAGCAAACTTTTTTCTTCTTCTCTGTTCACTGTATAAAAAGGCAAAGTATATTATCATGGAATTTCTCCAGTTTCAATTCGCTGCGAAAAATTCATGAAACATTTTGGACACGTCAAAAACTTTTTGCCGCAGACAATTTCGAATTTTGAAATTTGGTCAATTTATTCGCCGGTGGCGAAACGCATAAATTCACTGTGAATTCGCGCCAGGCGTATTTATTCGCCCATCACTACTGCACAGTACAGATATGGGATTTGCTATCTGGAAACCCGTTATCCAGAAAGCTCAAAAAGAAGGCCATCTCCCATAGACTCCATTATAAGCTAACCATTTTAATTTGTAAAAATGATTTCCTTTTTCTGTGTAATAATAAAACAGTAGCTTGTACTTGATCCCAACTAAGATATAATTAATTCTTATTGGAGGCAAAAACCAGCCTATTGGCTTTATTTAATGTTTAAATCATTTTGTTTTAGGCAAATTATGGAGAAACCCCTTAGCTGGAAAAAAACCCAGGTCCTGAGCATTCTGGATAACAGGTCCCATACCTGTACATCAAAGAAGGCACATAGGTTGCTGTTTATGTAAGTGCAGGTGTCTTCTAAGGCAGCTTAGTTTGGCCTCCAGCATTGTTATTTACAGGTACTTGTCCAATTAACTCAATGGGGCACTGGATCTGTAATCCCTTAAATAGACAGAAATCTCTATCACATATAATTGTCCTCAAGAGCTGACATACCAACGGCTTTCCCTCATTCATATAGTGGAGACACGTCCAAATCTCTCTATCCCATAAATGCCGAAAAATAGTCTGTTCTCTAGAATGGGGGCAAGGCAAGGTGAATCCACTTCTATAGTTTTGCAGCATATATTACTGTGAAATAAAGAAATAAAACAAGAAGTGATCTTTGCAGTCAATGTATTTTCTCATATCTGCTCTCATTTCCCTACAGAAATAGGGATTGGTAGCACTAGATAGGTACCTAATATATAAGGACAGAGACAAGAGGAAAGTGTTGGAAGGGTTACTGTCTGCTCTGCTCTCATTTCCCTACAGAAATAGGGATTGGTAACACTAGATAGGTACCTAATATATAGGGGTTTTATATATATATTGAGACAGAGACAAAGGGGAAAGTGTTAGCTATTATTTCAGTGAAGCATCACTTTGAGATATGAAAACCTTTCCATTCAACCAATAAAACATACAATTTGGTTTTATAATATATTAATCTCCACAAAACACATGAAACTACAATTCTGATTTGAGGATACTTATTTTTTGGTCATTTTAACATTTTGGTTGAATTTTTTTCTATTATTTCAAATTAAATCCTTTTTAAAAGGAATGACAGAGCTATAGGGAAGTTGACATGATAATCTGTTCATTTTCACCACCCTTCGTATGTCAAAATTACAGAAACATCAAAGTAGGTATGTCATTGCCTGGGGGGGGTCATTTTTAATTATAAAAAATGAAACAGTACATATGAAAAAAGCTTTCAATTTGTAGTGCCAAAGTATTTTGCAGAGGTTCCTTTCCCCCAGAAGATCTTCTACAAAAAATAATTATTTAAAGAGATACTGTCATGGGAAAAAACATTTTAATCAGTTAATAGTGCTGCTCCAGCAGAATTCTGCACTGAAATCCATTTCTCAAAAGAGCAAACAGATTTTTTTATATTCAATTTTGAAATCTGACATGGGGCTAGACATTTTGTCAATTTCCCAGCTGCCCCTGGTCATGTGACTTGTGCTCTGATAAACTTCAATCACTCTTTACTGCTGTACTGCAAGTTGGAGTGATATCACCCCCTCCCCCCCCCCCAGCAGCCAAACAACAGAACAATGGGAAGGTAACCAGATAACAGCTCCCTAACATAAGATAACAGCTGCCTGGCAGATATAAGAACAACGCTCAATAGTAAAAACCCATGTCCCACTGAGACACATTCAGTTACATTGAGAAGGAAAAACAGCAGCCTGCCAGAAAGCATTTCTCTCCTAAAGTGCAGGCACAAGTCACATGACCAGGGGCAGCTGGGAAATTAACAAAATGTCTAGCCCCATGTCAGATTTCAAAAATTGAATATAAAAAATCTGTTTGCTCTTTTGAGAAATGGATTTCAGTGCAGAATTCTGCTGGAGTAGCACTATTAACTGATGCGTTTTGAAAAAAACATGTTTTCCGATGACAGGATCCCTTTAAACATTGAAAAGTTAAACGTCTCATTTGTTTCCCCTCACAAAGCAGCAGTCCTGCCTTGCTTTGTGACAGTTGAGATTCTAGCTATCTGTATAACAGAGCATTCTGTCCCAGTGGCTGCACAGATCCTATCTGATCCCCATTGTAAGCAGCAGTCCTGCCCTGCTTTATGGCTGAGATTCTGTTATCTGTTATCCAGAAATCCATTAACTAGAAAGCTCCAAATTGCAGGAAGGTTATCTCCCATAGATGCAGTTTCATCCAAATTATTCAAATTCATTAAAATGATTTCCTTTTTCTTGGTAATGACAGAACAGTACCTTGTACTTTATCCCTTTATATTATAAAGTTGAAGTGTCTCTGCGTCCAGTCCCCGTGTCTGTGGGATTGCGCTACTGCGCATGTGCCCCACGGACCGTCTCTGGCGACATATGTTCTAGCGCCCGTTAATTTAACGGGCTTAATGTCTAGTAAGATATAATTAAGCCTTATTGGAGGCAAAATATGCCTATTGGGAATTTTTTTCAATAGACCTAAGGTATGAAGATCCAAATTACAAAAAGGTCTGTTATCTGGAAAACCCCAGGGTCCCAAACATTCTGGATAATAGGCCATGTACCTGTACTACAGCATTAACCAGGTTTTCTTTATTTAATTACCCTTTATGCTGCTGGAAACTAAAAGGGGACAGAGTGATTGAAATTCTGATCAGATCGGCTGCATTTGTTTTGCAACGAGGCACCAGAAACCCTTTAATGGAGTTTCAGAAGTTGGTTCCCATTGGGCCTGAATCAGATTTCATAATATTTTGGCAAGGGGGAAATTCAACTTTGTTCGATGAAAACGCTTGGGGATCAAACAGAAGAGACAAAAATGTTGTTCTTATCTTAATAAGGATCTGAGTGCATGAGGTGTGACCTAGAAAGTGGGATGCACAAAATTAATATAAAATAATAATATAACCAAATACTGTTAATTATAAGAAAATATTACTTAGTCTGAGCTTTAAATTACTTTAATCATTACAGCTAAGTTGGGAAATGTTGCTTTTACTGTATGTTGTTTTTTTTTTACAACCACTCAATAGTTTATAAATATTTGTTGAGGTTTAATTTAGTTTTTTTTTTTTTTGGTTCAGGTGCACTTGCAGCCTTGGAATCCCCACAATACAACAATATATATTCTATAATCCAATAGCAACAAATCAAGTGTTACAAGGCTTTACTTTCTTAAACAGGTATTGATGTAACTAGATGTTACTGGGCTCCACAGCACATACATTTTAGGACCCCCAACATATCCAGAGATTGTTCCGTTTTACCAATATATGTTGAAATTTAATTAGAGCCTCATGGGACCCCTATACCTCTTGGCCCCCCTGCAGCTACAGGGTCTGCTTCCTCTGTGGTTAAGCCCCTGTAAACAAGGAAAGGGCATAGAGTGAAACCTCAATTTTACTTCCCCTGATTTTAAGTTTCCCCTCATTATACATTTCCACGATTTAACATTTTCCCAGGTTTTACACCATTTTTTCATGATCTGGTCCCCTGAAAAATTCCTTGAAATTCAATGCCCGATTATAGGAATTGCCGAATTGTGTTCCTGGGTTTCCTAAATTCCTAAATTGTTGTTTCCTGGATTCCTGACCGTCTGCTAGACCCTGATTCTAATCCTTGCTGCCTGCCTTATTGAACTCTTGCCTGAACTTGACTACGCTTACGCCTGACCCCTTTGGATACCGCAAACTTGGACTTAACCCCTAAGCTTTCTCCTTGGTTCGGACTTCTCCTCTAGGAGCCGATAGGCCGCTGATTTCTAGGGGCAAATTCACTAACCTCCGAAAATTCGCCAGCGGCGGCTTTGCTCACAGCGCAACACTTCACCAGGCGTAGATTCGCCAGGACAACACTAATTCACTAAAATCCAAAGTTGCATCCAGGGCGTCGAACGCTGGCGAAGTTGTGCTAGCGTTGGCTAATTTGCATACGGCTGGAAGTTAAAGTTGAATGGACGTATATGTTACAGCAAATACATTACACTACACAAGCCCAGGAAACCTTAATAAAATAAAATAAAGTTGTTATATTGCCCTACACATGAGCTCACGGTATAGTTTATGCGCCATATGTTAGGAAATGTATGGGGGAAGCCGGTTACCCCCAAAAAAAATTTGCGCTCTTTTTCAGCCTATCACCCTGAAAAGTGAAAATATGCCAGCGTTTTTTGGGACTTAGAAAGATTTTCAACTTTTTTTTAGGAATTCCTTTCTACTCTTTTGCACTTCGCCAAGTCTAAGGTGGCGAAGGCAAGTCTGGCGCAAGAGGTAACGTCCAGTAAAATACGCATCTTAGTGAATTTGCGTAGTTAAATCCATTCGCCCGAGCGCAAATTTGCCAGGCGTTAGGGAGCGAAGTACCGCTAGAGTCTATCTCCTTCGCTAGCGAAGATACGTAAGTGGCCGTTAGTAAATCGGCATAGTACCGTTTAGTCACTTCGCCCACTGGAATGAACCTCTCCTGGTCAGTCTAGAACAGGGATCCCCAACCTTTTAAACCCATGAGCAACATTCAGAAGTAAAAGGAGTTGGGGAGCAACACTAGCATGAAAAATGTTCCTTGGTGCCAAATAAGGGCTGTGATTGGCTATTTGGTAGCCCCTATGTAGCTTGTCAACCTACATTGAGGCTCTGTTTGGCAGCACGTCTGGTTTTTATGCAACTAAAACTTGCCTTAAAGTCTGGAATTCAAAAATAAACACCTGCTTTGAGGCCACTGGGAGCAACATCCAAGGGGTTGGAGAGCAACATGTTGCTCACAAGGTACTGGTTGGGGATCACTGCTCTAGAACATGAGATGATCTCTTGTATTGAATGAAACAAGAAAATGAGTTTCTCTTCAAAGTTTTAAAGGGGACCTGTTTGGAACATATAACCAATCAATTATATTCCTAAACTTTGAAGAAACATTGAAGGCCTCACCTGAATGTTCTAGAACCTGATTCAACTTGTGCAAGACTTCATCAAGGAACATACACCTGCAGTATAAAACAACCTGTAGTTAGGGTCTAAAATGTTCTTCTGTAGTGGACTATCTTGTTGCCATTAGGCCTAGAAATTCCAACCTGTTCCTAAAATACAACAATATGAATAAATAAAGCAATATAAACTAATCAATAAGAAAGTTCCCGTAGGCTACAAATCCAAAAAAAAAAGACCTCTGCGGTATATTGATCTTTGTAGAACCGAGAAGACCTCTGCAGAACCATCTGTACAGGACAATCTATAATATGTTGAATTATGTTTAATAAACCCTCTAGAACTGGAAAACTCTGTTGACCTTTCAAGAACATATGAAATTCTTTGGTACTCTGTAGAGTATAAAAACCTTTTTATGTAAAACAGAACTTTACAGGGGGTCAGATGGAAGGCCACATAGGGTGACATTTGGGAAGATTTCCTATTTATTCTCCTAGATAAACCTGAAATCCCAGCTTGATGATCAATATGTATTTGCTGTCCTAAATATTGTTGGAACATCAACTAAATGACTGATATACCAATGTTTTCCAATATCTATAACCTTGTTAGTTAAGGGGGCTCCTCAGCAAAGGTTGTGGCTTGAACTGAAAAATCTTTCGACAGCTACTGCTCTAGAACCAACGAAGACCTCTGAAGTTCTAGAACCTGATTCCGCCTGTACAAAACTCAAAAAGCACACAAGGGAAGGGTTATCATCTGCCATTCCCTCCAGCCAAGAAAAAGCACTCTTTAAAATGACAGATAATGAGGAATAAGCTTTCAAAGCTGCCAACATACTCAAAGCTAACTGTTGTTGTAGTGCTACTGTTATGGAATCTTTGATAGAAAATATTAGCAGCTTCTATAAACAGGTTTTTTAGGTCACCGCCCTTCCAAAAAAAAACAGCAGTCATCTTGAAAACTTCTAGACAGGTGAATGACTTTGATAAACTGCTTTCCAGGGCTTTGCTCATCAGGGAGGATTAACGGCTTGGCCAGATATCAAAGCTCACTAATTCTGATGCATGTCAGGACTCTCTCCTGCTAGGGCAGTTACATGTTGCGTGCCGCAGTTACTCACATAAAGGCACAATTTGACTGATATCATCCCTGCACCTTTTTTGTTACAGTCAGAGGTTTGTGGTTTTTGCAACTATGGCCACATGGAGGTTAATAAGTTCTTGTCTGCTACTCTATTTCTCTTTAAAGGTGTCAAGAGATGAACAGATATTTAATGGATAGGGTATATAACATGCAAGGCTAAGTGAACCTTTTTTTTCTAGCTAATAAAACTATGGCAGCAGAGGTATTCCGCTGTACTAAGCACAATTCAGCAGGAACAGTCCCCTAAGTTTTCTCATTGTCTGTACAAAAAGATGCCATAAAATAATGGCAGCATAGGTATTCCCCTGTACTAAGCACAATTCAGCAGGAACAGCCCCTAAGTTTTCTCATTGTCTGTACAGAGAGATCCCATAAAACAATGGCAGTATAGGTATTCCCCTGTACTAAGCATAATTCAGAAGGAACAGCCCCTAAGTTTGATCATAGTCTGTACAGAGAGACACCATAAAATAATGGCAGCATAGGTATTCCCCTGTACTAAGCACAATTCAGCAGGAACTGCCCCCTAAGTTTGCTGATAGTTAATGATGGGCGAATTTGCGGCGCTTTGCCGAAAAATTCATGAATTTCGCGCGAAATTCGCGAAACGGCAAAAAATTTGCAAAACAAATTTTTGACGCCGGTGCCCGTTTTTGACTCCGGCGCCCGTTTTTGACGCCGGTGAATTTTTTTGCCGCGAATTTTCGCGGGCATTTTGCGAATTTATTCGCTGGCGGTGAATCGCTTGAATTCGCACCTGGCGAATAAATTCGCCCATCACTACTCATAGTCTGTACATAGAGATCCCATAAACCGATGGCAGTATAGGTATTCCCCTGTACTAAGCACAATTCAGCAGGAACTGCCCCCTAAGTTTGCTCATAGTCTGTACTGAGAGATCCCATAAAACTATGGCAGCATAGGTATTCCTCTGTACTAAGCACAATTCAGCAGGAACTGCCCCCTAAGTTTGCTCATAGTCTGTACTGAGAGATCCCATAAAACTATGGCAGCATAGGTATTCCCTGTACTAAGCACAATTCAGGAATATTGTAGAATATAGTTAGTGATGGGCAAATTTGGCAAATTTTTGCAGCCGTTTTGCGAATCGCGGGAATTCGCTTCGAATTTGTGGCAGGTGAATAAATTCGCCCATCACTAAATATAGTGCCTATTTAAGATTATTTCTTTCATTCTTAGGCTCAGGACCCACATGCCACAGCCCCATTCTCCCACCCCTATAAAATTACATATTAGCTTTCCACCACTACTTTTTTTTTCAACATCACAACCGTTACAAGTTTTTAAATCAACAGAGCCGCAATTTGAAAAGAGGAATAAAACAGATCAAGTTTCTCTCACTTCTGGCAGTAAAACACATTTGCCACTGAAACAAGCTGAGGTCGTAGGCATAAAAGTAACGAGTCTTTACTTTTTTGTACTTATTAAATTACTTGTTAAGCGCACCCAGCACTTTAATAAGATCTTTAAAACCGCTAAATAATTAAAATACGATTGGCAGGTGGAACTAGTAGCAGAACATTTTGGCTTCGAATAAGACAAACCTCGCCCATCTGTTACCCAGGGGCAGTAGCAAAGCACAAATAAACAGTAGGATCACAGTTAAAAGGTAAAAATGACAAAAACTGGTTGCCTTGGAAATACAAACTCCCCTACTCCCTTCAAAAGGGTTTAACAGTGGTGAAGGCACATATGAAAGGGAAACAATTGCAAGAATGGAAAAATATCCATATACAATATAGCTTCATGACACTGAAATATGACATTTTTTACACATATCAATTAAAATATCTGTACCAATAACCAAGTAACTCTTCACTATTTGCTTTCAGCATCTGTCTCTCTACATGCAAGAGTCGGGAGTCTGATTTTGGTTGACAATTAAACCCAATAGAGCCCTTGGAGAGGCTTTCTTTGCTTAGACAATGTATTAGAGCTCATTCTTTCAAAATTACCTGCAATCCTGTCTCTCTACATGCAGGATTTGTGCCAAAGTCAGTTACTTAAGTAAGTGTTGCAAATCTGCACAGGGCAGGGAGTTGGGACGGCAGAGTTGGGAAGGATGTTGATCGTCCTCTCTGAAGATTTTTTTGCAGGGGGGCCCAGTGCTCTCCAATCACCATCCTCCCAACCCTCCTGCCCATTTTCAGTCCCACCTATGCCCTCTCCCTGCCCTGTGCAGATTTGCAACCCCCTTTCCTGCCACAGATAAGAGAGCGACTGAGGAGGGGGGGGGGGTTCTTGTTAAAGGGCATGTAAAGGCAAAAAAAGAAAAAAAAGAAATCTATCTCCAATATACTTTAATTACAAAATATGTACCATTTGTATAAGAAACCTGACTATATGCAGTGAAATTCTCCCTTCATTTACTGCTGTGGATAGGAATTATCAGACGGTCCCTAACTGCTCTGCAGGGAAACAATCATACTTATAAACAGCAGGGGGAGCCCCCTCAAGCAACTTTGTTTGTTTCCCTGTAGAGCAGTCGGCGACTGTGTAGAGATTTGTATTGGATTTTATTTTTGCCTTTACATCCCCTTTACTGTTTCCAACTCCAGCTGCAGGGACAAAGATCATGGAGCCAGATTTAAACAGATAAACTGGGATTCTATTTGAAGGATTATTTTGCTGCAGCCACTGGTTCTGGAGAGTTGGAGAAAGTTTGTATTAAACAATACAAAAACTATAAAATCCACATTAGATTACATGACAACACAGGACCCAGTGCAGTCTGTATATTCTGATTATTAATCAGTCTTGCTGTATCGGCTTCTGGCAGATATTATTTGATTTGTGCTGTTTTGATACTTTATGACAATAAGCAGCCCAGACCACACTGAGCATGTGCACAGTCTTGGTCTTGCAAAGTTGTATAACAAAGTTACAAGATGGTGACCCCCTGTGGCCAACTTTGAAAGCATAAATCTTTGTTTGATTAGGCTTGTGGTGCAGTAAGTTCATGTTTATGTTTAGTATATAAAATACAGCATTTCTAGCCTTATTCCATTTTAGCCTTTACTTCCCCTTTAACTATAGAGGAAGCACACCCCCCCCCCCTTTTCCCAGCCGCCCATGCAACTGTGGGGTCTGCTACCTCTATAGTTACGCCACTGGCTCTAATACACCTGATTGGAACGCAGACCCCCCCCAAAGGATATATTAGATCTAACTGATATTCCCAGCGCCTACTTGAAGAAATTGGGATAGTAAAGGGTAATTGGTTATTTCAGAAACTGATTTTATTTAGCAAATGTTTTATTTTTGATGACGTTTGTATTCAATGTATCTATTGCATGTATTACTTTCCCCTTGTACAGTACAGACATAATTGCTTTCAGTACACAGAGATGATTCTTACTCTGTATATTTGTACAGGTATGGGACCGATTATCTGGAAACCCATTACCCAGAAAGCTCCCTTATGTGACCCTTAGGACTCTCTATTCTCTGCTCTTCTTGGCTTCCATTTCTTTTTCAACATAAACCTAACAATGTCGCTGCGCAGTCAAAGATAACTACGCAAACTATCATAACACTTCCCGTCTGCCTTCGCCTGTTGCCCATTATGGCCACATATTTATATAGAGATGGTCAAAACCTAAATTGTTATTTCCCGTAAACTTTGCTGAACCGAAAAGCCTGTTGTGAACTAAAGGACTGGCACGACTTAAACAAGACTTTACAGAAACCAAAAAGGCATCATCTGAGTGAATTGGAAACGACTGATCTCTAAACAGGATGGTGTTAAACAGGAAGAGAATCCCGCAAGTACATCTTGTATTTAACATTAAATCCTGTTTGTTATGTCTGAAACCCTCGCATCCTGCTAATTATGGCAAACGGTTCATCAAATGATTTCCATGCACCAGATCTCTCGAAATTCAAGAGAAACATGTTGTTCCGGCCGGCGTGTAGGATAACTGCTCAAATATGGCTGCGGAAATGGCAACCCATGTGCTGCACATGCACCAACCCCTGTCACAGTGTAACCCCCATATCATATATGCACATAATGTAACTGTATAATATATAGGCACAGATATACCCCCATCTTTCCTCCAACCACTGTCACAGTGTAACCCCCATATCATATATGCACATAATGTAACTGTATAATATATAGGCACAGATATACCCCCATCTCTAGCCTCTCGCTTCAGGTCATCAAGACTAAAAGGGGGTGTTTGGATTCCAAGCTGCCCCTGCGTCCCTCTATATGTTCTGAAGGTACGTTATCCTTGTTTCAAGATGTTAGTAAGCACAAAGAGTTGCATTCGTAAACAGCAAACACTTGGGGGCAGCTTTATCAAGGGTCGAAGTGAATTCAACCATCGAATAGGAAACTACGACTTCGAATTTACTTCAACTTCGATTCGAAGTAAAAATCGTTAGACCATTCAATAATCGAAGTACTGTCTCTTTTAAAAAACTTTGACTACAATACTTTGCCAACTTAAACCTGCCGAAGTGCTATGTTTGCCTATGGGGACCTTCCAGAAGTTTTTTACATTCAAAGGAAAATCATACGATCGTATGATAAAATCGTTCGAATCGTACGATTCGAAGTACGATCGGAATACGATCGTACGATGAATAAAGTCCTCCGACTTCGAATTCGAATGTCGGAGGATTCTATTCGATGGTCGAATTTCGAAGTATTTTCCACTTCGAAATTCAACCCTTGATAAATCTGCCCCTTCTCTCTGCTTTATTTGAGATCACATATGGGCACCATATTGCTAAAGCCTTTTTTTTTTTTTTTTTTTACAGAATACTTGCCTTAAAGAAATAGCGTTCTAATATGAGAGAAATATTAATTTTAGGTTGTCACAACAGTACGGCATATTTCTTAAAGAGATACTGACACCATAAAATAACCTTTCTTTATATCTTTCATGATATTGTCTTTACTGTTTATAATTTTGCCATATACCGTATATACTCGAGTATAAGCCGTCCCGAGTATAACCCGAGGTACCTAATTTTACCTCCAAAAACTGGGAAAGCTTATTGACTCGAGTATAAGCCGATGGTGAGAAATGCAGCAGCTTCTGGTAAGTTTCAATCTCGTTTTTGGTTGACTATTCTTAGGCGCCAGCTACTATTCTAAGCGCCGGCGAATATTCTTAGGCGCCAGCGAATATTCTAAGGCGCCAGCGAATATTCTTAGGTGCCAGCTACTATTCTAAGGCGCCGGTGAATATTCTTAGGGGCCGGCTACTATTCTAAGCGCCGGCGAATATTCTTAGGCGCCAGCGAATATTCTTAGGCGCCAGCTACTATTCTAAGGCGCCGGTGAATATTCTTAGGGGCCGGCTACTATTCTAAAGCGCCGAGGACCATTTTTGCGCTTGATCCGAGTATAAGCCGAGGTAGAGTTTTTCAGCATATTGTGGGGGCTGAAAAACTCGGCTTATACTCGAGTATATACGGTAAGTATGCTTTTAAATTGCATTTGTTACCCCCATGTTCCTCTATGAGGGGTAAATCCTTTCGAATTCGATATTCGAATTCTTAGGATTTTACTTCGAGGGTCAAATTCGAGGGTTTATTAACCCTCGATATTCGACCCTTAGTAAATGTGCCCCTATATGTCAGTTCAGCAGGGATTGGACATGGCACCCCTGATCCCCAGTAGCAGTCCCCCCTTATGTTTACTCACTATGGCTATGGAAGAGGTAGAAAAGGAATAACCAGCTGGGCTCAATTTGGAAGATTCGCACAGTTAAAATGACCCGTATGATAGTAAATAAAAACCAATGCCAATTTCTGTTTCCTTTGTTAGTTTGTCAGGCAATGAAAAGATTAAATGACTAAACAAGTCTGGAAACTCAGTGAGGAAATGTATCCGAGGAACAACAGCCATTCCCTTCTTTACACTACAACAATTTATAAGAAATCCGCTGTGTGTCCCAGGGTAAATACGATGTAGGAAATTTGTGCCCGGGGGTTCCCTAATGGGATTTTTGCTGGTACAATTAAACACTTTATTATGTTTCATCCAAAAAATCCCTGTATTGTAATGAGCTTTACAACAACAACACTCCCTGTGGGTCAGAAGAGAGTGATACTGTATAACCTTAATGTCATTATTATGACTTTATTATAGTGATGGGCGAAATGCTCCCGTTTCGGTTTGGCGAAAAAATTAGCAAATTTCCGGCGAAATTAGCAAAATGGCGAAAAATCAGCAAAACTCGAATTTTGACACCCTCATCAATTTTGCCGCTGGCGTTAAAGTCAATGGGCGTCCAGTTAGTGTTGACATCTAACGGTTTTGATGCAAGCGACTTTTCTGACATGCGTCCAGCGGCGAATTTTTCACGGGAGTTTCACAAATTTATTTGCCAGCGGTGAAACATGCCAATTTGCAGCGAATTCGCGCCTGCCAAATTTATTTGCCCATCACTACTTTATTTTCATTATTATTATATATACATATATATATATATATATATATATATATATATATATATATATATATACAGGTATACCTGTTAATCCAAATGCTCGGGACCTGGATCTTTCTGGATAATAAATCTTTCCGTAACATGGATCTTCATACCTTACGTCTACTAGAAAATCATGTAAACATTAAATAAACCCAATAGGCTGATTTTGCTTCCAATAAGGATTAATTATATCTTAGTTGCGATCAAGTACAAGCTACTGTTTTATTATTACAGAGAAAAAGGAAATCATTTTGGATTTTTTGCATAAAATAGAGTCTATGGGAGACGGCCAAAACGGGCAAATTTGCCCATCACTAATCATAATCACTTATGTTTAAATGATTTCCCAGTAGACGGAAGATCCAAATTAAAAGAAAGAGCTATTATCTAGAAAATCACCACATCCCCAGCATTCTGGATAACAGATCCCATACTTGTAATTCAAGATTTGAGACTTAATTTCCCTTTTCTGTGTAATAATAAAACAGTACCTTGTACTTGATCCCAACTAAGATATAATTAATCCTTATTGGAAGCAGAACCAGCCTATTGGGTTTATTTAATGTTTACATGATTTTCTGGTAGAATTAAGATATGAAGATCCAAATTACAGAAATACGGAGCATTCCGGAAAACAGATCCCATACCTGTAGATGTAAACCTTAACAAATCCTCTAAAATGCTTTCTAAAGTAAGAACATCCCTCACAGTCCTGAAAGTGGTAAGGGTCAGGGCAATATCCAGCTAATCTGATCGTTAGCCTGTAGGGCCAAACGATCGGATTACAATGCGATTACAATTTGAGGAGTTTTTTTCCCTTTAAGGTTCAGGCCACACTGGGCGTTTTGTGGAGATTTAGTCGCCTGGCGACTAATCGCCTCATTTTTGCGGCGACCAATCTCCCCAAATGCCTTCCCTCACTCTGCGCCTGCTAAAATGAAAAAAAAAACGCCGGCACTAATCACACACGACGATTTGTTTTCCGAAGTCGTCTGAAGTTTCCTCGTGAGTCAACTTTGGGCGACTTCAGAAAACGAAGTGTGATTAGCGCCGGCGTTTTTTTGGGTTTTTTTTGCCGGCGCAGAGTGAGGGAAGGCATTTTGGGAGATTGGTACCAGATTGGACCTGAAAAATGTAAGGCTTCATAAGCATATATAGTGAATAAAGTACCCCCTGTTGTAAAATATAAGGATATTATAAGTTACCGTGGAGTTTCATGACCATATAAAAACACAAGGCCGAAGGTCATGGAACTCCGAGATAACTTCTAATATCCTCATATTTTACAACAGGGGGTACTTTAATTATTATAATACACAAGTTTCAGTGAGTCATGTGACAGAAATGACATCACTACTCACCGTTTATAACTGATGACATCAGAACTCACCATTTATAAGGATATAATTTACAGGATATTCATGGCTTTTGTGTATTATATATAGATTACAGTATATATTCATTACACAGATTCAAGAAAATGATGACAAGGATGGTTTCATGAGCCTTCAGTATAAATAAAGGGAAAGACAAGAGCAAATACAGAGCCCTAGTGCACATAAATTATTTCTTACATTAAGATCTAGACCTATTTTGTTTTCTACTGAGAATTGCTCACATTATCACAATTTTTTTCAGATATTATAACTTTCCCTTCGCTGCTTCAGACTAATCTCTGCTACTTTCTCCTTTTGCAGTTTAACAAATAATGCAGCAAAGTGATTCAAGAGCCAATCCCCCCTTTCCTTTGATTGGAGGTAAAATCCGGAATTTAAAAAATAAATCTTGTTGAAATATAATTACACCATGAGCAACTTTAAAGGAACTTTCACATACATTTAGGGGCACATTTACTAAGGGTCGACTATCGAGGGTTAATTAACTCTCGAATATCGAAGTCAAAGGATTTACCGCAAATCGATCGGTCGAAGGAAAAAATCGTTCGATCGAATGATGAAATCCTTCGAATCGAACGATTAGAAGGATTTTAATCCATCGATCGAAGGATTTTCCTTTGATCAGAAAAAGCTTAGAAAACTTATGGGGAAGGTCCCTATAGGCTAATATTGTAGCTCGGTAGGTTTAAAGTGGTGAAGTAGATAGTCAAAGTTTTTTTTAAAGAGACAGTAATAGTCAAATGATTTTTACTTCGAATCGAAGTTGTAGTCGAAGTAGCCTATTCGATGGTCGAAGTACCCAAACAAATTTAATTTTTTTTACTTTGAATCCTTCACTCGAGCTTAGTAAATGTGCCTCTTAGTATTTACAGGCAGATGGATAATGCCCCAGAGAATAGTTACAGGCAATGAATTACCCGCTAGTCTCATAGGCACATACAGAAAGATTTGGTGACATCTGCTGGCCAATTTCTGTATATCCCCCCTATTGGAGGCAATGTTATATACAGTATGATGGATAATGCCTATCACTTGCAGTGTCAAATAAATTGCATTTAGATGAAAAAGTTCCCCTTTAAATCCTAAGATCATTCATCCTAGAATTCTTTTTTTAGGCTCTTGTTCTCCCTTTAAATAATTTTTCGCTTTGCACTCCACTGCATATTGTTTTTCCATAATTTTACTTATGAGTTTCCCAAAACGTCCAGTCTGATAATAAAACTGGTGTCAGAAGCAGTCAGCCAGCAGACAAATTAGCCAGGAACAGGTCATCTTCTGTGCGAAGAAAAACTTGGCAAATTGGAATTGTTCTGCCTTGATGGACATGGCCAACATGAGCAAAAATGAAATCAATTTGAAAATGGGGCCAGTGAGAAGATGGCTCAGGTCACAAGAGCACATCAACTAAAAATAAATGCAAGGATATTTAGGGGCAGATTTTTCAAGGGTAGAATTTCGAATTTCGAACTGAAATATAGTTCGAAATTCGACCATCGAATAGCATCCTCCGACATTCGAATTCGAAGTCGGAGGATTTTATTCATCGTACGATCATATTCCGATCGTAGTACGATCGTACGATCTTCCTCTGATCGTACTACGAATCGTACGATTTTCCTTCGAAACTAAAAAAACTTAGAAATGTGCTCTGGCAGGTCCCCATAGGCTAACATAGCACTTCGGAAGGTTTAAGTTGGCGAAGTATTGAAGTCGAAGTTTTTTAAAGACACAGTACTTTGATCATCGAATGGTTGAATATTCGAACGATTTTTACTTCAAATCAAAGTCGGAGTAAATTCAAAGTCGTAGTATCCTATTCGATGGTCGAAGTATCCAAAAAAATTACTTCGAATTTCGAATTTTTTTACTTTCAAAATTCCCTCGAATTCACTTCGACCCTTGATAAATCTGCCCTTTCATCATCAGCCTATAAAAGGTTATTTTTTTTTTACTGTAAGTGGATTAGACATAAGGGCACAGAACACTCCATAAGAGGAGGGCAGGTAAATGCAGGCGCAACATTGCTTTTTGTTTTTAATAGCTTTTTTAATGCTTTCATTTTTCTGAATAGTTTTTAATTATTCAACATAGCTCCTACATTTAGGGGCCGATTCACGAAGGGTCGAATATCGAGGGTTAATTAACCCTCGATATTCGACTGGGAACTAAAATCGTTCGACTTCGAATATCGAAGTCGAACGATTTTGCTCAAATCCTACGATCGAACGATCAAAGGATTATTCCTTCGATCGAACGATAAAATCCTTCGAATCGAACGATTCGAAGGATTTTAATTAAACGATCGAAGGAAAATCCTTCGATCAAAAAATCACAGGCAACCCTATGGGGACCTTCCCCATAGGCTAACATTGACTTCGGTAGCTTTTAGCTGCCGAAGTAGGGGGTCGAAGTTTTTCTTAAAGGGACAGTACTTTGACTATCGAATGGTCGAATAGTCGAACGATTTTTACTTTGAATCGTTCGAATTCGATCGAATTCGATCGAATTTAACCAATTCGATGGTCGAAGTACCCAAAAAATACTTCGAAATTCGAATTTTTTTTTATTCTAACCCTTCACCCGAATTTCGTGAATCGGCCCCTTTATAATTGAGTGCTGGTAAGTGAGGAAAGAAAGAAAGAAAGAAAGAAAGAAAGAAAGAAAGAAAGAAAGAAAGAAAGAAAGAAAGAAAGAAAGAAAGAAAGAAAGAAAGAAAGGTAGAGAGTAGCTAAAAGAGTGAGATGGGAAGAAGAAGAGAGAGAAGGGAGAAAGAAAGAAAGAAAGAAAGAAAGAAAGAAAGAAAGAAAGAAAGAAAGAAAGAAAGAAAGAAAGAAAGAAAGAAAGAAAGAAAGAAAGAAAGAAAGAAAGAAAGAAAGAAAGAGAAAGAAAGAAAGAAAGAAAATAGAGTAATAGGGGTAGAAGAATAGATAGAGAGAGAGAGAGAGAGAGAGAGAGAGAGAGAGAGAGAGAGAGAGAAAAGAGGCAAAAAAGAGAGAGAGGAGATTCTGTATAAATAACTGGTTCCAAGTGTTGCCTTATACGTGCCCTCTGCCCTCGGTCCTGCCTTTGTCCATAAAAGGCAAATATATTAATAAAACAACATGTTTCGGGCAAAGCCCTTTATCAAGTGATCACTTCATACAGGGCTTTGCCTGAAACATGTTGTGAAATAAAACTTTTTGCAGTAAATCTGCAAGTGCCTGGCTCTACTTCACTTATACTAAAAAAGAGAGGAGGGCAAGAGAGTAGAGAAAAGAGTGAAATGGAATAAGAAGAGAGAGAACGAGAAAATGGAGAGAGAAAGAAAGAAAGAAAAAGAAAGAAAGAAAGAAAGAAAGAAAGAAAGAAAGAAAGAAAGAAAGAAAGAAAGAAAGAAAGAAAGAAAGAAAGAAAGAAAGAAAGAAAGAAAGAAAAAAGAGAAAATAGAGTAATAGGGGTAGAAGAATAGAGAGAGAAAGAGCAATATGTGGAATATAAACAGTGGTATGGGGGAAATGCAGCATGAGGTCTGGTTTCAATGGCTTGTTAATACCCTTGTGTGGCCCATATGAAGAGTAGAGAGAGGAAATCGCATTCACTGGACCCCCCCCCCCCTGTGCACAGAGACCCCCTGTAGGGAAGACAGAATTCCAAACAAACAAATAAATAATAAAAAGAAATCATCCTTCACGAAATCTGCTAATTACACCAAATGTTTGGAGATGTGAGCAGATTGCAGGGCCAGAAGAAACCGCACTTTCTCATTAAGAAGAAACAGAGCATTTTGTTTTATGGTTATTCCTACCCTTCCCTATCCTGAGGCCATTTATCAGAAGCCCCCGTCACGTTAACAGTTCCCCTGCCAGAAGCTGCCGTGCAATGATCGGCTGTTCCATCCAGAGGGACAGAGACATCATAATGTGCTTCGCTTCTTTCTAAATGTTTCCAGCTCTATTGTAATGCCATTGTGCAGTCGTCACTTCTCTTTAAACCACTCATTATTATTATTATACATTATTATAATACAGGAGCAGCACCCAAAAAATGTCAGATGAATTCCCCCTCTTTATTCCCAATTTAGTTAAGTAGAGACCATTAGATTAATAGAGATAGATGACCGGGTGGATAGAGAATGGCTAATTTTTCTTTTTTAAAGTTAATAATTAAAGACTTCATAGCTGCACTGATGGCTCAGCTCAATCTAGTCAGTGGCTGACTCAGGATATGATCCATAAAGCTATAATAAAAATGAATGTAAACAAGGCTCCAGGGCCTGATGGCATACAACCCCTTGTTCAGTTTTAGACCTGCCCCTATTTCTGATTTTCTCAGATTCACTTTCATCTGGTATGGTGCCTATGGACTGGAGGAAAGCTGATGTTATTCCAATATTTCAAAATGGATTATGATCTCATCCTGGCAATTGTAGGCCAGTAAGTTTGACATCTGTGTTGGGCAAATTACTTGAAGACTTGCTAAGGGATCACATTCAAAATGTTGTAATAGTGATTGGCATTATGAGCAGCAATCAGCATGGCTTTATGAAGGATAGGTCATGTCAGACTAATTTGATTGCTTTTTATGCTGTGGTAAGTAAGATGCTGGACAGTGGGGGGGGGGCAGTAGATGTGATCTATTTGGATTTTGCCAAAATGTTTGATACTGTGCCCCACAAACGACTGCTTTCTAAACTAAGGTCTGTTGGGCACATGGATAGGAAACTGGCTACAGGATCGGGTACAGAGGGTGGTTGTTAATGGGACATTCTCTACTTGGAGTAAGGTTCTTAGTGGGGTCCCTCAGGGCTCAGTATTGGGTCCACTTTTATTTAACTTGTTCATTAATGACTTAGGGGAGGGTATTGTAAGTAATGTATCAGTGTTGGCAGATGACGCAGAACTAAAATGCATTTTTTTTTCTAAAATGCATTAATAGTACTGCTCCAGCAGAATTCTGCACTGAGCAAACAGATTTTTTTTTATAGATTTCATTTTGAAATCTGACATGGGGCTAGACATGTTGTTAGTTTCCCAGGTGCCCTCAGTTGTGTGGCTTGTGCTCTGATAAACTTCAGTCACTCTTTACCGCTGCACTGCAAGCTGATTTTACCCCAATACCTCCCTCCCCCCAGCAGCCTATCATCAGAACGATAGTTATGTAATTACATAACAATTCGCTGACACAAGTCAACAACAGTTCCCTGGTAGATATAAGTCCCACTGTGACTCCTTCAGTTACATTGAGTTGGAGAAACCATAGTTTACCTGCCCATAAACAGATCAATTAAATAGGATGTCATATTGGGCAGAGTGAACAAAATGCCTACCAATCTCTTTTAATGGTCCCAAATATAACTTCACATTCAATTTTAAATTTGGGCCTGTTCAGAATGAAAACTATTTAGTTGAGAGGTCCAAAACCCACTAATGAGTCAAAGCCCACTTATTGGTTGAATTTTCCTTAGGTAGGAATTCCACTTTGCATATGTGAATGCTGCAGTTGGCTACAACTTGGTTCTATCCCCTCCAGAGTCTATAGGGGTTGTGTCGAGAGCAAAAAAGCATTTAAATGCATACTCTTACCCCGAGATGGGATCATTATTATTATCCCTTAAATAAAGGGGTGTAGAACCTGATCCCCCGATCCTAAAGTATTTACACTTTAGCAAGTGTGCAATATTATACATCACAATCTGAGTAGCTACAGGTTATTCTAACCCTATTAAAATGAATTCATAAATTGAATTTTGGTATGTTATAGAATAGCTAATTCTGAGCACATTTTCAATCGGCCTTCATTTTTTTGATTATTTTTTTCATTATTGTTTATTTGTTTTTATTACTCATCTATTCTGGCCCACTCCTATTTATATTCCAGTCTCTAATTTAAATCAATGCATGGTTGCTAGGTAGTGATGGGCGAATCTGTGGCGTTTCGCTGAATAATTCACGAATTTCCCGCGAAAATCGTGAAATGGCGAAAAATTTGCGAAATGGTGTCTGTTTTATTGATGCTGGGGCACATTCGCTGCCGGCAAATTTTTACACCGGTTTCGCAAATTTATTCACCGGCGTGGAATTTGCAGCGAATTCGCGCCTGGCAAATAAATGAGCCCATCACTATTGCTAGGCTAATTTGGACCCTAGCATCTAGATTGCTGAAATTGCAAACTTGAGAGGCGCTGAATAAATAGCAAAATAACCACAAATAATTAAAAATCAACCAATTGCAAATCGTCTCTCTCAACGTCATACTAAAAGTTAATATAAATGTGAACAACCCTTTTAATATTTTTTATCTCTGAGTGGCTATAGCCCAGCCCTGTGATGATCTGACTCACTGCAGGTTGGTGTTGTCCTATCAAGGTTCTAATATAGTGATTGGTTAAAGGTTGGTCTAACCTGATATTCTGATGCTTAATAACCAATATATTTTTTTGGGGTGTTAATGCTGAATTAGCTGCATGTTGAACCCAGTTCCAAATGGAATGACATTAAAAAAACTCACCCCTCTTTACTGAGCAACACTTGTCATAACAGAACCCAAAATTCTTTGCAATTAGATAAGAAAGTAAATAAATACATTAAATTCATAAAAAACTTTTTTCCCCAAAGCTGGACTTGTGTGGTCCGGTACCTTATAATAAAAATACTGACAAATCCAGAGTTAATTGCCTCGCCCCCATTTCTCATTGCCCCTTTCTTATACTGCTGGTTTATTCAACAATCAGCTCTGATCTGAATCAACAATCTCTGGTAGGAAGCGGCACAGTCGGAATGTTTACATGGGAGCATTATATGTATTTTTAATTCCAAGGGTTCTAATACTGTTTAATGGCATTTGTGTGTAGCTGTTTCTCCAACTCATTGGACATGTTTATTTTCCTATTTCCGTATATTTATTTGATATCTTTTTAATAGCCCGTCTGAGGCCAATGCAGGGCTGCGGAAATGGAACATATAGGTTTACGGTTTGTTTTGACATTCTTTTTTTTAGCCACTAGGGGTCAGTGCATACACCTAGAAGGCTGCTGGGTATAAATCTGATAAATTTAAAAACAAAAAGAAACAAGGGAAATATTGTTATTGGAATGTGTCAATTCCTGATCCTATAGCGATCTGCCATTGCTTTATTTATATAGCGCCAAATTATTCTACATTATTCTACATCGGTCCCATGGAGCTTACTATCTAAGGTTCCTATCACATTCATCCATAACCTGCCAGCATTTGGGGTGGGGAAAGGAACCTGTTCTGTTCTCAATGCTGTGGCCACGCTTAGATGGGATGGCAGTGATGAAAAGGCGGCTTTAGCCAATCAGCCCTCCCTGAATGAAACCTTTTTATTCATTGTTCCGCTCCCCTGTTTGCCGGATGTTCCATTCTTGCATGACAAGCCTATTTGTTTCCGTTGAAATTCCGCAGATTTAACTTGTTTGGTGCTATAAACCTCTTATTCTAATGAAATGCAGCTCAGGCTTGGAATTTTACATTATACCCCACCACGGACCTAATGCAATAGACATACATGAACATTGTGGACCTTATTTATCAAAATCAGAAAATCCGAGTATTTAAAATTTGACCGTATTTGTTATTAAAAGCACGATTTAATTGGATCAGGGACAAACTCGATAAAAATGAGTGAGAACCCGAATCGTACGTTTTGTTCAGACTTTTTTCCTGAATTGCTCGATTTTTCCGGGTTTTTTTCAAAAAAGCCCAAATTTTTAGTATTTTTACCTTGAAAAGTCTGAAATAGTCGCATTTTAAAGCTAATTCCAGCGCAGACCACAGAAACTTCCAAATAGGATAGGGACCTCTCCCACTGATCTATATACACAACCTCGGCAGGTCTAAGATGCCGGATTTTCGGATTCAGACTTTTCCCATTCTCGGGGTATAATAAATCCCAAATAAAATGTTTATTTTATTTTTTTTTCCCACTAAAAATTTGGATTTTATAGTAAAAAACACCTCCAATTTTTCTAGTTTTTAGTATTTGTACTTTAATAAATAACCCAATGTATTTTATAGACAAGTGATCCCCAACCAATGACTCCTGAGCAACATGTTGCTTACTAACCCCATAGATGTTGCTCCCAGTGGACTCAAAGCAGGTGCTTATATTTGAATTCCTGGCTTGGAGACAAGTTTCGGTTGCAAAAAATATGTGTACTGCCATACAGAGCCCCCTCTAGGCTAGGGGCAACCAAATTGCTAATCTCAGCTTTTATTTGGTACCCCCAGAACCATGTTCATGTTTGTGTTGCTCCTCAACTCTATTTACAGTTGAATGTGGCTCACGAGTAAAAATATGTCGGGGACCCCTGGTATAGACTGTGTTTTCAGCCTCTTCCGGGGTTTTGAATTTTTTCTAAATCCCTTTTTGATCATTTTCTATGAAATCAAATAACTCTACTTTATTTAAGGCTTTAGTTACCCTTTAAATAAGACCCCAGGGGAAGTGTGGGACATTCATTGACACATTCACACTGTGCCTTATATCGCCTTTAACGCTTTCAATGCTGAGTTTCTTTGATTTTGTGGCAAGGCACAGATCAAAATCGAATTCAGAAATGTAAAATGTAATGTGCCGGCACAATAGCACAGTGCTGTACAATGTCATATTTTCCAGGCCTTAAAGGGTTAATTCATGCATGAGAAACTGGGATCCTTCTCTCTTTAATTAAATATGGACACCCACATTTTACATTGTTTTGCGTCAAATATTTTCGGGGATTTTTTTTTTGTTGTGCAAATTTAGTTCAAATGGCAAAATTCACACACAAAACATTAAATTCAGTGATTTGTCTCCCTCTGTTGAAGGTAGGCTGCAATGTTCCCATTCACTAGAGGAAAATACTGCTCCATCCCAATGTCTTTTTTTTTGTTCTCAGCTTGTGTCATTCATTTTTCATAACAAAGCGCTTGAGAATGGGGAGAAATTGGGTGGGGGTAGGTATATCTGTGCCTATATATTATACAGTTACATTATGTGCATATATGATATGGGGGTTACACTGTGACAGTGGTTGGAGGAAAGATGGGGGTATATCTGTGCCTATATATTATACAGTTACATTATGTGCATATATGATATGGGGGTTACATTGTGACAGTGGTTGGGGGAAAGATGGGGGTATATCTGTGCCTATATATTATACAGATACATTATGTGCATATATGATATGGGGGTTACATTGTGACAGTGGTTGGGGGAAATATGGGGGTATATCTGTGCCTATATATTATACAGTTACATTATGTGCATATATGATATGGGGGTTACACTGTGACAGTGACTGGAGGAAAGATGGGGGTATATCTGTGTCTATATATTATACAGATACATTATGTGCATATATGATATGGGGGGTTACACTGTGACAGTGGTTGGAGCAAAGATGGGGGTATATCTGTGTCTATATATTATACAGTTACATTATGTGCATATATGATATGGGGGTTACACTGTGACAGTGGTTGGGGGAAAGATGGGGGTATATCTGTGCCTATATATTATACAGATACATTATGTGCATATATGATATGGGGGGTTACACTGTGACAGTGGTTGGAGGAAAGATGGGGGTATATCTGTGCCTATATATTATACAGTTACATTATGTGCATATATGATATGGGGGGTTACACTGTGACAGTGGTTGGAGGAAAGATGGGGGTATATCTGTGCCTATATATTATACAGTTACATTATGTGCATATATGATATGGGGGTTACATTGTGACAGTGGTTGGAGGAAAGATGGGGGTACATCTGTGCCTATATATTATACAGTTACATCATGTGCATATATGACAGTTGCCATCGCTGTAGAAGCCAATCCCTATAAAACTCAGAGACCTGACTGCCACAGTCGCTCGTCCTAAATACCTAATGCAACAAATCAGCATCTTAATCAGTTCAGCAAAAGTTTTGTGAAAATTGGCAAGAAATAGTCGCCGTTGCTGCCAATGTCACTGAATGGCTGTTTCTGACTCTGAACTAGGGATGTAGCGAACGTCGGAAAAAAAGTTCGCGAACATATTCGCGAACTTGCGCAAAAATGCGAGCGGTTCGCGAACGGTTAGCGAACCCCATAGACTTCAATGGGAAGGCGAACTTTAACATCTAAAAAAGACATTTCTGGCCAGAAAAATTATTTTAAAGTTGTTTAAAGGGTGCAACGACCTGGACAGTGGCATGCCAGAGGGGGATCAAGGGCAAAAATGTATCTGAAAAATCTGCCTGTGTGTGCTTGGAAGAGATAGTGTAGGGGGAGAGCTGTTAGTGATTTCAGGGACAGATGATAGTAAGTTTGCTGGCTAGTAATCTGCTTGATACTGCTCTGTATTGGAACAAAAAAATAAATAAAAGCAGTCCTTACAAGGACTACTGTTATTGCAGCAGTCAGCAGATGAGATCAGAAGCAGGACAGCTGCCCACTGCAGCTACATACAGAGCACTGCAGTAGAAGGTAGATTACTAGCCAGCAAAGCTACCTAAGCTTAAATGTCCCTCAAACCCCTGCAGACTTCTGTCCCTCCAATAACAGAGCAGTATCAACACGATTACTAGCCAGCAAACTTTCAACTGTCCCTGAAATCACTAACAGGCAGCAGCTCTCTCCCTACACTATCTCTTCAGCACACACAGGCAGAGTGAAAAAAACGCTGCAGGGCTTCGGTTTTTATAGGGAAGGGGAGTGGTCCAGGGGAGAGCTTCCTGATTGGCTGCCATGTACCTGCTGGTCTGGGGTGAGAGGGCAAAAAAAAGCACCAACAATGGCGAACCCAAAATGGCGAACGTCGCGCGACGTTCGCAAACTTCCGGCGAGCGCGAACACCCGATGTTCGCGCGAACAAGTTCGCCGGCGAACAGTTCGCGCCATCTCTACTCTGAACAATAGTCGGCTTTTCACGTGAATCGGCCAACAGTTCTCTCTTTGTTTGCACCAGAATCCAAGCGGCTCACAACCATAGTAAGGTGATACACTCCCTCTCTCTGCTGCATAACCCGATTGTTCAGAACATTCGCTTTGTTGGCAAATAAGGGAATCAGAGCCATCTCTTTATCAGGGTCTGACAAGTGTGTGTTTCAGTTCTTTGAAGCTCTTTCTCATTCCAGTGCCCTTTAAGGGTCCTTAAGATAAAATATTTTCCTGCCAGACTTAGATCTTTAGCACAATTATGGGCAGATTTATTTAAAAAAAAAAAAAAAAAACTTTTCATGCTGTACAGGTATAGGATCCCTTATCCGGAAACCCATCATCCATAAAGTACGGAAAGGCCATCTCCCATAGACTCCATTAATACAAAATTTTAAAAAGGATTTCCAATTTCTCTATAATAATAATAAAACAGTACCTTGTACTTTATCCCAACTAAGATACAGGTATGAGACCAGTTATCCAGAACGCTCGGGACCTCGGGACCTAACGGATCTTCCGTAATTTGGGCTTTCACACCTTGGGGCATATTTATCAAGGTTCGAAGTGAATTCGAGGGAATTTTCGAAGTTTTCGAAATTTATAGTAATTTTTTGGATACTTCGACCATCGAATAGGATACTAACGACTTCAACTTCGAATTCGATTCAAACTAAAAATAGTTGAATAGTGATTATTCGACCATTCGATAATCTCTTTAAAAAAAACTTTGATTTCAATACTTTGTCAAATTAAACCTCTTTCTGGATAAAGAGTTTCCAGATAACGTATCCCATACCTGTTATCAAGAATGCTTGGGACCTGGGGCTTTCCAGATAATGGATCTTTCTGTAATTCATATCTTAAGTCTACTAAAAAAT
This sequence comes from Xenopus petersii, assembly GCA_038501925.1. Classification (NCBI taxonomy): domain Eukaryota; kingdom Metazoa; phylum Chordata; class Amphibia; order Anura; family Pipidae; genus Xenopus; species Xenopus petersii. The sequence continues at coordinate 107,757,798 of CM076689.1, read as the reverse complement.
CATGAAAACATTAAATAAGCCCAATAGGTTGGTTTTGCCTACAATAAGGATTAATTATATCTTAGTTGGGATCAAATACAAGCTACTGTTTTATTATTACAGAGAAAAAGAAAATTGTTGGATTATTTCATTATTATGGAGTCTATGGGAGTGGGCCTTTTCGAATAACAGGTTTCCGGATAACGGATCTCAAGCCTGTATTATTAACCCTTATTGGAAGCAAAACCAGCCTGTTGGGTTTATTTAATGTTTCCATGATTTTCTAGTAGACTTAAGGTATGAAGATCCGAATAACAGAAATAACAGAAAACTCCAGGTCCCAAGTTTTCCGGATAACATACCTGTACTACAATTCCCAGCAGTAAGAGCTGGAAAGCCACAGTGAGTAAGGGCCCCAGTTGTAGGCAGAGCCAGCTGTGTGTATCCAGTATTTTCGGGAAAAGGTTCTACTTCAAAGGAGCAGGAATGTTTCCCCAGCAGGCACTGGCCCTGTGATCTTTTTAACAGACTATAAAAAAAAAGACCCTTTTAAGAAAAATGAAACAAATTTATGTGTCATTTGTGTCAGTTTTGGCAGTTGGCTGCACTTGGCTCAGAGACGCAAGGAAGGACGAATAGAAAGAGACGAGGGTCCTGTATGACTCGGCCTCAGCTGCTACTTTTATTGTATTTACACTGCAAAATGCTCTGCAGATTCATTATACCAGGAGGACAGGACTGTAACCATTTATACATAATAGCAACAGCATGGGCAGAGGTGGTGCCTGGGGGGAGCACAGAGCAGGGACATTCAGTTTTGATTTATTTTTTTAATGCCCCCTTGGGGTATTTTGTTCTGCAAATGATAATTATTTTCTATATCTAGTTGTGGGGAGACTGGTTTGTCTTTGGGAAGGGTAATCTCTGCAGCAGTGCAGGAAGGATTCCTTTATTTTATTTCTATGTGCAGTTTGTATATGTCTTATCAATAAATGTAAAGGCAAGTCAGCAGGCAGATCCCATAAAACTATGGTAGCATAGGTATTCCCCTGTACTAAGCACAATTCAGCAGGAACAGTCCCCTAAGTTTGCTCACAGTCTGTACAGAGAGATATAATAATACTATGGTAGCATAGGTATTCCCCTGTACTAAGCTCAATTCAGCAGGAACAGTCCCTAAGTCTGCTCATAACCTGTACAGAGAGCAGGGCCGGATTTACATTGTGGGCACCCCTAGGCCCACTGCCGTTTGACGCCCCTTCCCCTCCCTTTATTAGTGCAAATTTTCATCATCTGGACTGGAGCAATGGGGATTGGCGCAACGGAAATGTAAAAACTGATTGTATCTCCAGTGCATCCCCAGTGTTTTTGAACCAATGTGGGTGTGGTTGGGCAGCATGCCGCCCCCCTTAAATCCTGCCACCCTAGGCCCGGGCCTAGGTGGCCTTTCCACAAATCCGGGCCTGACAGAGAGATATAATAAAACTATAGTAGCATAGGAATTCCCCTGTACTGAGCACAATTCAGCAGTAACAGCCCCCTAAGTTTGCTCATAGTCTGTACAGAGAGATCCCATAAAACTATGGCAGCATAGGTATTCCCCTGTACTAAGCACAATTCAGCAGGAACAGTCCCCTAATTTGCTCTTAGTCTGTACATAGAGATACCATAAAACTATGGCAGCATAGGTATTCCCCTGTACTAAGCACAATTCAGCAGGAACAGCCCCTAAGTTTGCTCATAGTCTGTACAGAGAGATCCCATAAAACTATGGCAGCATAGGTATTCCCCTGTACTAAGCACAATTCAGCAGGAACAGTCCCCTAATTTGCTCTTAGTCTGTACATAGAGATACCATAAAACTATGGCAGCATAGGTATTCCCCTGTACTAAGCACAATTCAGCAGGAACAGTCCACTAAGTTGGCTCATAGTCTGTACAGAGAGATCCCATAAAACTTTGGCAGCATAGGTATTCCCTGTACTAAGCACAATTAATTTAATGGCCCACACTTGGTGACTAAGTTAACCTCTATGATAGGATTAGCTGACAACCTTTGTGGGTTGTGAAGTAAGTCCAAAGGAGACCTGATACTACTTGGTTGGTCAGGGACAGGTTGGGGTCAGGCACAGCTATGCCCAACCAGACCCACACAGGTCTCAAACAGGAACATTATGAGAGCGGTGCAAGTGGGCACTGTGGGCACTACCTTAGCAACCATGCATTCATTTGAATAAGAGACTGGAATATGAATAGGAGAGGCCTGAACAGAAAGATAAGTAATAAAAAATAGCAATAACAGTACATTGCTAGCCTTACAGTGCATTTTTAGATGGAGTCAGCGACCCCCATTTGAAAGCTGGAAAGAGTCAGAAGAAGAAGAAGACAATTCAAAAACTATCAAAAAATAAAGGCCAATTGAAAAGTTGTTTAAAATTAGCCATTCTATAACCTACTAAAATATAATATAAAAGTTAACCACACCTTTACATTATATTTAAAAAAATAAATAAAAGTGAACCACCCCCAATGTTCATAAGAGATGGTTAAGGGCTAGTTTGAACCGGACCGGGGAGTTTAGTAACACTATAGTATTGCTGAGCCTGCTGGGGAAGGTCCCCACAAATCATATAACTACTCATGTGAGTTCCTGTAACAATGAGAAAGAATTTAACTTTACAATCCAAGTCTGGTATTTCAGATAGAGATGCACCGAATCCACTATTTGGGATTCGGCTGAATCCCCGAATCCTTGGTGAAAGATTCGGCTGAATACCGAACTGGATCTGAATCCTAATTTGCATATGCCGAATCCTGTCCGAATCCCGAACTGAATCCTGGATTTGGTGCATCCCTAATTTCAGACATCCATTAAAGTGATACTGTCATGGGAAAAAAGTTTTTTTCAAAATGCATCAGTTAATAGTTTTGCTCCAGCAGAATTCTGCACTGAAATCCATTTCTCAAAAGAGCAAACTGATTTTGTCATATTTAATTTTGAAATCTGACATGGGGCTAGACATCTTGTTTGTTTCCCAGCTGCCTCCAGTCATGTGATTTATGCTCTGACAAACTTCAATCACTCTTTACTGCTGTACTGCAACAGTACTACAACAGCTGCCTGGTAGATATAAGAACAACACTCAAACGTAAAATCCAGGTCCCACTGAGACACATTCAGTTACATTGAGTAGAATAAACATCTGCCTGCCAGAAAGCAGTTCCATTCTGAAGTACTGGCTCTTTCTGAAAGCACATGACCAGGCAAAATGACCTGAGATGCCCCTACACACCAATATTACAAATTAAAAAAATACACTTACTGGTTCAGGAATGCAATTTTATATTGTAGAGTGAATTATCTGCAGTGTAAACAGTGTAATGTAGAATTAAAACTAACAGGGCGTGCATTATAAATGGTGCCAGGGTTTTGGTTGTTTACACCAGCGCAGCAATATGCATTTAAGCGAGATGGTTAAGAAAAGCAGAGCTAATAGCACCTGGCCTCTAATAATATGTTGTTTTATGGAAACCGGATCCTGTCTGTAAAAGATTGGAATTGATAAGATCATTGTGTGCCAAATAAATTCCCAGCACCCTGTAGCCATAAAGGGCTAAAAGTGGTTATGGGGTGGGACGTCAGTGGGCTGAAGATGGAGCAGAGCGGAGCAGTTTTGAAGAGTGCAGTTCAGCCCCCCCAGTCAGGGAACGTTTTTCATGTTCCGTTTTGGTGCCAAAGTTAGTGCTGCTCCTTAGCAGGTGTTGGAATGGCCTCCAAGTCCTTTTTTCCATGGATCTGCCTTAGAAAAATAACAGTCTGCTTTGAAGTTGTAAAGTGGAATTATGTCAGCCTCCGGAATGTGCCCTTCTTCTGCCATGACATCAGTGTCTGACCAACGCACGAGCGAAAACCAAGAGCCAATCAGCAGAGCCGCTCGGCTGGAAAAGTGCAATGGAAACCACTCCAAGGGGGATTGGATCTACTTTGGGGTATATGGGTCAGGGAGCACTGAGACAGCATTTGCCTTTGCCCCCAATATTACAGATAAGATCCCTAAGTATGATGCTGGGAAAGTGACTCTGCAGCTGTTGAACTGCAATCCACTTTTTTGGATACGGCCGAACCCCCGAATCCTTTGCAAAAGATTTGGCCGAATACCGAACCGAATCCGAACCCTAATTTGCATATGCAAATTAGGGATGGGAAGGGGAAAACATTTTTTACTTCCTTGTTTTGTGACAAAAAGTCACGTGATTTCCCTCCCCGCCCCTAATTTACATATTTACATTAGGATTCGGATTCAGTTCGGCCGGGCAGAAGGATTCGGCCGAATCCGAATCCTGCTGAAAAAGGCTGAATCCTGGCCGAATTCCGAACCGAATCCTGGATTCGGTGCATCCCTAGCAGGAACAACCGCCTCTGATTTTTAAAGCTTGTACAGAAAGAGACTTTAAATAATACACATTCATATTCTGCCCCTAAAAAAACTATAGATATTTTCAGCTTGAATACCATGATTTGCCAAGTGCTGACTAGGCGGACATTGAATATGAATGCTTTCAGGGCAATTTTATGAACAGATATTACCTGTCCTTTTAACAGTTTTTCAACTTCTTGCTGCCAAGCTGTAAAAAAACCAGAGGAGGTGAGTTTGGGAAGGAGAAACTGAGGAATGCTGGAGTGCAACCTTATAAGAGACATAAGAGAGATAAGTGCTGGAATATTGTGCAGAACGAGAAGACACAGGGAATATAAAGATTCAGTATCAATGTCTTTTTTTGTATCTTTCTATTGACTCTTCCAAACCACTGTCCTGTTGCTAGGGAAAATTGGACCATCGCAACCAGGATAGCTGCTAAAATTCCAAACTGTAGAGCAGCTAAACAAAAAGCTAAATCTTTTAAAAAAAACATAAAAAATGAAGGACAATAGGTAATTGCCCCAGAATATCACTGCCTTCCTCATACTCAATTTAAAGGTGAATAAACCCTTTACAGTGATGGAATGATTATTGTATAAGCTCCATGAGACCTTCTACCTCCCCGTCCAACCCTCCTTGTTACTAATTAGAATGACAAATGTCTGAAAGCCGCAAACTGAAAAGATGTTTATGATTCCCTCTAATTTTATTCTTTGGGTCAGGGGTGTTTAGTAATTGACTTGGTCTGGTCTGATTCCCAGCAGGGAAGGGTAACTGCATCCCAATACTGTGGCTGAATGATATGGACTTAAATGAAACATAATCTTTTTGCAAAACATGTCTATTTACACACAGGCCACAAAAATGCCATGAAAGTAGCTGGAAGGTATGTAAGTAGTTGGGTGCATGTAGATAGTTGGGTGTCATGTAGATGGTTGGGTGTCATGAAGGTAGATGGAAGGTATGTAAGTAGTTGTGTGCATGTAGATAGTTGGGTGGGATGTAGATGGTTGGGTGGCATGAAGGTAGCTGGATGGTATGAAAGTAGTTGGGTGCTTGTAGATAGTTGGGTGGCATATAGATGGTTGTGTGGCAAGAGGATGGTTGAGTGCCATGTAGGTAGCTTGATGGCATGAAGGTAGCTGGATGGTATCTAGTAGTTGGGTGCATGTAGATAGCTGGTGGCATGTAGGTCGTTGGGTGGCATGTCTCAGAAGGCTCTGGGGAGTCATGTATTTGCCATCTATAGTTCCCATCCCTTGTGTCTGGCTGTGTTACACTAAAACAGGCTTGAATTTATCTTTTTTTTTAAAAAAAAAACCTAGCAGAGTTGGCACAATTAATTGCAGAATTTGGCACAGGCCCCATACGGCTGATTCCCTCTTACATCTTTCAATGCATTTCCTTGGGAGACAGTGTGAAGCCCTGGTTCCTGTTCTAATCCATCTAATCCATCCATGGGCATCAGTTGGAGGCAAACTGGGATCAACAGGTTGTTAAGTATTTGATCTGGCCAGTCGGGGTGAATGATAGGTGTTTCTGTGGAAGGGATGCAGCTAAAAGCCCATTTAGGGGGAACAACTAATGAAGCCCCCCCCAATCCTATCAAGAGTTGAATGGAAGGTGATTTCCTGCACAACAGCTGTTGCGAGTTTGACAAACTGCGGGTGGCACAGAGCGCTAATGGGAACCAGATTGTACTGGGCGGGGGACAGAATGGAGGCTTTAAATAGAAAAAAAAGTGACCCAATCCAGATCCATGCATGATATGAGCTAACGCCATGAGATGACATCATACGTGCAGATGTTCAGACCTGACTGCATCGCTCTGTATAGATTTATATATTGGCCCGAAGTGACGGGAGTCTGGTTTCCATAATAACCACCATGTCTGAGCGATGCTCCACTTGGCCACAGGGGGCACTGTTTCTTTATCTTGTAATATGGCAGCACCCACTCAAATTAAATGAATCCCATCTGTAGCATTTCCCATTGGAGAGAGGGAGAAGAGGAACTAGAAATAACTGAGATTATTGTAATTCTAAGATGATTTTCCTTTTTCAGGCCTAATTCTTTCTGGGCATTTGACAGAGAACTGGAAGGAACAGGAATATTCGTTTAATCAATCCCAAGGGGAAAATAAGACTTTTATATGAATGGCTGCGCAGTGTTAGGGGATAAATATGGCTGAACTTTGACGCCAGGTTAACTAATACATTTTCCTAGAGAAGAAGGATTCTGTTTAACCCCCTAGGCTGTGACCGGGCACGTTTAACTGCGAGCTTGTAAGGAGCACTGTGTATACTGACACTGAGTATAATCTGAGCGGATGGGTAATTTACAGACACAGACAGGAGGGTCAGAAGTGTCCAACCTAGATACCTCCAACCTGGAGATTAGTTGAGAAGAAACTGGGGGGTCCTTATGGAGGAATTTGGGGATGGCATTCCAGAGGAAAAGAATATAAGGAGGAATACAGGAGGCCAGATATTAATGCAGCAGGTTGCAGAAGTCTGCGCTGGGCAGGATAAGGGCATAGATGAGTGTTTAGCAGCTGCATGAGAAATAAAGGGATGGACCTGTGCTATATTCCAAAGAAAAAGATCAGTTCTATTAATTTAAATAGAGAAGGAAAGGGAAGAATTAGGGTCTGGCCACACGGGCAGATCCGGGGAGATTAGTCGCCAGACGACAAATCTTCTCTTCTTTGCGGCGACTAATCTCCCCGATCTGCCTTCCACCGGCTAAAATGAAAATCGCCTGGGGGCAGGCACACAGAGCGCTTCGTTTTCCAAAGTCGCCCGTAATTGCCTCACGAGGAAACTTTGGGCGACATCGGAAAACAAAGCTCTCCGTGTGCCTGCCCCCGGGCAATTTACATTTTAGTGGCAGAATGCTAAATTAAGGAGGTTAATGTGTGTGCCCTCAGTAGTACTTGATTAAGGAGAAGAGAGAGATTTTGGTTGAGGGGTGACCAATTTGGTTTTTGAGACAATGAAGTAGCTACTGGGGGTGCAGGGGGTAGCAACTGCCCACTTTCCATTATTATTCCTCATCTCCTCACTCAACTTCTTTATTCTCCTAGTCTTTTCTATCTACTTACTGTATTCTTCCACTATTAAGCCTAGAGTATGACCATGAAATAAGCTAAATGGTTAAAAGCAAGAGGGCCCACTGACACCTGGACTACTGGGAGTTTTCCTGATATTCCTGTTAAAAGGGCAGCCAAGTTTGGAAGTTTTACTTTGAAAGCAGCAAGTTAGTTGCAGGTAAAACTTAGTCCCTTTGTAAAATGTATAACGAAGCAATTGAATTCTTAATGAATCAGGTGCAAGTTGAGTGTAGGACTGGCCAGATATGGGATGCCTTTTAAATATATTGCAACTTATGGATAAACAATCCCTGTTTTGTTTAAAGGGTAAGGCATTTTTAGTAGCTTAAGGCACAAAATGTTTCAATTTCCTTAATATATTGATAATGGGTTGAGTGCAGAGGACTCTTGTATTTGTCTGTATATACAGTATTTATTCACAGACTTTGGATATTCTTACAGTGCCCAAAGTGCAATCAGCTCTGTCCCTGTTTTATGTTACCCCTGCCCATAGCTTTGGGTGGATGGGCGAGGGACTCTGCAGGTGCAAAGCTTAGCGAGCCATTCGGAACACGTGACCGCGTGCCTTTATGATGTATAATGGCGTGTGAATTCCCAGGGGCTGGAGCAGCAGAGGATCTGCAGGTGTTGGAACCCGACTGGACCCACAAGCACTTACGTTAATCCTGTTATTATATCGAGACCAGTCCCAGGCTTACAAAAACTAACAGCCGCCCAACACAGTTTGGATGACCTTTCCCAGACACCCAGAGTAACAGGACATCCCCCCCCCTTGCCTTCCAACTCATTACAAGTCCTAAATTTGCCCCCCCTGCAGTGCCCCACCTATTCTGCATGAGTAACCAGCTCCATGTTTGTCCTGCATCGGTGATTAATCTCCCACTCAGTGACAGGCAGGCGCTCTCACTTTCCAGGCTCTGTTTGTTCTGGAACTTTCTGAAGCTCTGTGTAATTATAGTGCTGATGTGATGCGCAGAGCCAACGCCACTCCACTGCTTGCCTGTTTTGTTTTTCTGTTTAGCTTGTCATTTCAGTAATTACTATAATTTCTGGCAATTCTCATTACCATGGCCGCTTACTGGGTTGGGCACAGAGGGCATATTCCCTGGGGCCATAGCATAGAGCGAGGGCATGGAGGGGGTATACAGCGGCCATATTATATAGTGCAACAAATGTTATCTGCAGACCTTCTGTTTGTAAGCTGGTTGGAAGGGAAACGTGTTAGAAGGGTTACTGTCTGCTCTGCTCTCATTTCCCTACAGAAATAGGGATTGGTAACACTAGATAAGTGCCTAATATATAAGGACAGAGACAAGAGGAAAGTGTTGGAAGGGTTACTGTCTGCTCTGCTCTCATTTCCCTACAGAAATAGGGATTGGTAACACTAGATAGGTTACATAGTTACATAGTTAAATTGGGTTGAAAAAAGACAAAGTCCATCAAGTTCAACCCCTCCAAATGAAAACCCAACATCCAACAATGAAAGTCGCAGATACCTTTTTATGCATCAAACGGGGTGATCCCAAACTTTATTCCATGGTGCTCTCCACACTGTTCACAAGATCAAACGTTTCGGGAACCCAACATCAATACACACACCCCTCCCTACTTTCACATGAATTCTATATACCCATATCTATACTAACTATAGAGCTTAGTATCACAATAGCCTTGGATATTATGTCTGTCCAAGAAATCATCCAAGTCATTCTTATAGTCATCAACTGAATCAGCATCACAACATCACCCGGCAGTGCATTCCACAACCTCACTGTCCTGACTGTGAAGAACCCCCTACGTTGCTTCAAATGAAAGTTCTTTTCTTTTAGTCTGAAGGGGAGGCCTCTGGTACGGTGATCCACTTTATGGGTAAAAAGGTCCCCTGTTATTTGTCTATAATGTCCTCTAATGTACTTGTAAAGTCTAATCATGTCCCCTCGCAAGCGCCTTTTTTCCAGAGAAAACAGCCCCAACCTTGTCAGTCTCCCCTCATAATTTAACTCTTCCCTCCCTCTAACCAGTTTAGTTGCACTTAGTCTCTGCACTCTCTCCAGCTCATTTATATCCCTCTTAAGGACTGGAGTCCAAAACTGCCCCCCATACTCCAGATGAGGCCTCACCAGGGACCTATAAAGAGGCAGAATTATGTTTTCACTTTGTTTGCTTTAGTAGCCACAGAATGACACTGCCCAGAATTAGACAACTTGTTATCTACAAAGGTGCCTAATATATAAGAATTTTTATTGTAAAAATACACTTACATTAACTCAAAATGTAACATATCAGAAACCCACCCATACACCCTCCTGCCCGCAGAGTCCATCCCTCTGTCCATAGGCAATAGTCCAAATCACCAACTCATAAGGCCAGACTTGCAAAGTCCTGTTTTTGTCCATGTGGCCTTTTTACCACCCCAACACAAAAAAAAAAAACAATATCCAGACACCCCCACCCTCTTCCAGAAATGCAGGAAGCACAAAACAAATTGTTTCCAGGACATGTTGCCATCACCCTGAGGATAAAAAGAGAGCAGTATCAGAGTGTGGGAGACGATACTAATACCAATATAACAGTTTATACACAACATACAAGATGGCAAACTTATGAAGGAGGAAGGTGCACCCATTGCCATCGCTTTCTATTAGCCGCAGACCTTCTTATCTCATTTTCCTTCAGGAAACTCAACTGAACCAGAGTTGCTCTAACAATATTATCAGGAGTAGCACCAGAAAAGCCAAAGGTTCTCCTGCACCTATGCTGCCAGATCTGGTACCGTGTGCAGGCAATGATAATGTAGAGGGTCTCATGGTCCAGCAGATGTTGTCTGGCAGAAACCCCATAGGCTGACTCTCTATAGGTCAAGTTGTTCAGGACGGGAACTTTAAGAGCTGCAGCTAACTGACCATACACATCTCTAGTCACAGGGCAACTGACCAGAAAGTGATCCTGGGTCTCCTCCACTTCACACTCCCAGGGGCAATTTTTGCTGCCAATACTAAGATAATTCAAGTTGCCCCGGACATAGAGTTTCCCTTGGAGTGACAGCCAACTGTTGTCAAAGAACTTAGGGGGGAGTCTCTTGCCATTAAGATGGCGAAGGCTTTCCTGAAGGATGTCACCCACACAGTCTCTCAGAGCAAGAGGAACAGCAAAATAGTCCCTGATCACCCTGTGGTACAACTGCCTTCGGGAAGATGTTACCAGCTCACCCACCCTGACATCCCACCTCTTCAGAATCTTCAGAGCGAGAACTAGGTGTGATGGGAGGGATCCCTGTATTATCCGAAATCTCTTCATTCTATCGCCTTGAAACCATGTCCCTACAAAAGGCGATACCCAATTCCTGACAAGGACTTCCCACAGGGAATTATTTCCTTGGGCCAAACCCCCAAAATTAAACTTCAGGAAAAGTGACCCAAAGAAAGCCACTGGGCATAACATGCCCAAACCACCCTCCTTCCGCTGCAGGTACGTTATCCCCCTTTTGACTGGATTCAGCCTGTGTCCCCAGAGCAACTGGAAAAACAGACTGTGGACCCTGGCGTAGAGAGATTCTGGCAATGGATACACGTACGCTACAAACAAAAACAGAGGGATCAGGTAGGCCTTGATAAGCTTCACCTTTTCCCTGTAGGCCAGCCTCCATCCCTTCCATCGCTGGACCTTTGCTGTTCCGGCATCCAATTTCTCATCCCAATTTAGCCTGCAATTGTCTTCCCTCCCAAACTTTATCCCCAGGATCTTTATGTGGGATGGGGCAGTTGAAAATTCGGAGAGCTGGAAGTCAGGCTCACCGTTCAACGTCCAAAAAGCCTCCGACTTGTCACGGTTAATCATTGACCCAGAGGCCTCAGAGTAACTTTCGATGGTCTCGTTAAGCAGCCTCCTGTCCTTCAGACTGGATACCACAACTGTCACATCGTCCGCGTAGGCGAGGGATGTCAATGTCTGACATCTGGGGACCGATATACCCCTCAAGCCACAACTCTCTAGACTGCGCAGCAATGGGTCTATGGCAAAAACGTACAAGAGTGGGCTTAAGGGGCAACCCTGTCGCACTCCAGACTCCACATTGAAATCATCTCCTCTCCAACCATTGACAAGTGGGAAGCTTACGGCCCCTTCATACAAACCTGCCAGCCATTGGATAAATTTGCCCGGGATGCCGTACTTTGACAAAGTAGACCACAGGTACTGATGATTCACCCGGTCAAAAGCCTTGGCCTGATCCAAAGAGACAATGTAGCAGCCCTTGCTCTGAGCTTTGCATACTTCTAAGGTCTCCCTGATAGTAAGAAGAGCCCCAAAGATGCTCCGCCCTTTCACCGTGCCGAATTGAAAGCCTGACAATAACGTGCCTGAGAACTGAATAAGTCTGTCAAAAAGTACCCTTGCGAGAATCTTTCTATCATTATTGAGAAGGGCAATAGGCCTCCAGTTCTCAATATGCTCTGGGTTCTTACCCTTTGAAAGCAGAATCAAAGAAGATGCCCTCATGGAGGGGGGCAAGATGCCCTCCGCCAGGCTGTCTCTAAAGACCTCCACGAGGACCGGGGCCAACTCATCTTTGAAGGTCTTATAAAACTCGGCTGTTAAGCCGTCTGGGCCTGGCGCCTTCTTCTTATGAAGGCTGTCAATAGCTGTTCTTACCTCGGCCTCTGTGATTTCTGCTTCCAAAGGGGAAAAGTCCAAATTAGATGTATCAGGCCTTGGGGTCGCCTCCAAGAAGTCAGTCAGCCTCTCCCCATCCAAAGCCTTGTTCCGGAAAAGGTCGGCATAGTAAGACCTCACAACACCCAGGATGCCCTCCCTGGTAGTCTGCAAATCACCCTGGGTGTCCATGAGGCCTGTTATTAACTTCCTGGCCACAGATTCCTTGTAATTCTGAAAAGGGTCCGGCGAGTGAAAACTCCCGTAATCCCTCTCCAGAACCAAAGATCTGTACCGGCTGTACTGATGCCGCCTGATCTCGGCCTTCAGCTGGTTTAGCTTTGACCCATCCACCCCATTCGAAATACAGGCCTCCAACTTCTTTCGTAGGGACAGGTATCTTTTGTATTTCTCTCCCTCCCTACGTACAGATAGCTTTCTGAAGAGATCTCGGAATGACTCCTTGGCATCCTCCCACCACGATGACACAGAGTCATAAAAGTCAACCCTATCAAACTCGCTCTGAAGACGCATCCTAAAGATACGCTTTGATGACTCCTCTACCAGGATACTGGTGCTAAGCCTCCACAGCCCTCTCCCCCTACTCGGGATGGAAGAAACCCCCCACAGGAAAGAAACTGCAAAGTGGTCAGAATATTCAACAGGCTGCTCACGTACATCAGTGAATGACTCCCCCTTCTTAACAAAGGCCATATCAAGGCGACTAGATCTTCCTGCACAATGGTAAGTATGCCTGCCAACACGACCATTGCAGATAGCAACATCCACTAGGTCTGCCTGCTGGATGATACGGTTAAGGAAGCCTTCTGAGTTATTTACTCTAGTTCCCGTCCTATCTTGTGGCCTTAATACCTGGTTGAAATCTCCAGCCAGAAACACTGGAAGGGAAGTGTGGAGGTACTGTCTCATATCAGACAGCAGTGCACTTCTTTCTTGGCAAGATTGTGGCCCATAGATATTAATAAGGCGCATCTTCCTGCCTCTGGCTGTGATGTCAAGAAGGAGACACCTGCCTACCTGAATTTCCACAAGTCGATGTACAACTACATTTAATTCAGATCTGAACAGCACCCCCACACCACCACATGGCTCAGCTGCTATTGACCAGAATGAGGGCCCATGGTGCCACTCTGAAGCTGCCCTCTGAAGGTCAGCCCTTGCAGTCAGTCGAGTCTCCTGAAGGAAAAATATGTCTCCATCAGAGGATGAGAGACTAGAGTAAGCCAAAAACCTTGCCTTTGGCGAACGGATGCTGCACACATTAGATGTGTAAATTCTAAGAGGTTGTGTAGCCATTATGTTGTTTTATTTTTGGCCTTCTTCCCTTCACTTTCACCATCACATACACCTTCTCCAAATCTTTTAACCTGGACCCCTGCAGGTATAGGATCCTCATCTCCAAGATGGACTGTCTCATCATCTATGGCCAGATCTACACTAGGAATAAGCCCAGTCCTATCTGGTTTGTCAGCCAAAGAGGCTGAAATGGGCTCAACCACAGAGATGCCTCCACTACCTTTTGGGGTTATCTCCTGGTCCCTAGTGTCTGACTGCTGTACCTCCATCTGCTCCAGATAGATCTCCTGATTTATCCTCTGAAACTCTTCCCTCTCCATCTTTGACCCCCAAGAGTCTTCCTCATCCGAATCATCGCTTTGTAGTTGGGCATAGCGATTGGATGTCTCTGGACTAAAGCACATGACTCCAGGGGTCTTTTTTGCTTTGCTAGAGCCTGTAACTACCTGCCAGTTCTCTTCGCTTGGGGATTGGGATTCTTGCAGAGTACGTTTAAGTTTTCCTTTCTTTTTCTTTTTCTTCTTTTTGTAGGGGGATTCCTCTGACATGGATACAGGAGTCTCACTGATGCATTGGGTAGGTGTGGGACTTATTGTACCTGGAGGATCTGTCTGTGGCTTGGGATCTGGGGAGATTTTGGGGCCTATCACTGTTTGTGAGGGACCTTTTGCGGCACTTGATGGGCATGGCTGTGGTGCTGATCTCTGATCTACCTCCCTGTGGGTAGGAGTCTGCCCTCTCTGATGTTGGACCTTCCTTCCTGTACCATCCTGATCCTCTCTTCTCTTTCTCTGTTGGGGTTGGTTAGGATTTGTGCCCTCGTGCCTTTGCGGTTGTTCCTCTCTCTGCTGGTTTTCTATCTCATGAACAGCCTCTATCAACAGTTGGTCTTCTTCCTGTTCTACCTGATTTTCCACTACAGGATTATACTTGTTTTTATTATGAGAGGCCATAGGGCACAAGCGGTGAGGATGCCCCATATTACCACACAGGTTACACTTTATGTCCTTACAGAAACGCTTTGTATGGCCAATTTTCCCACAGAGGATACACTTCTCTACAGCACAGGCACTGGCCAGGTGATTAAGTGACCCACATTTAAAGCACCTTTTGGCCTGGCCAGCATAGAAGCAGATGCACCTTTCTTTGCCTATGAAAAATGTGTTGGGCAAATGTTGGGGGACATTATTAACCACATTTAACTTGACTTCAGTTTTCCAGCCCCCCGTCCACACATCATCTTCAAGTACACGGTTTAATGGGGAGAGGACTGTGCACTGAAGCTTCAGCCATGTGAGCACATCATCCACAGGGACACCTTCGTTTTTAACCATGATGGTGATCTTTTTTACCTCTGGCTTAGATATTGGCATGGCATCAAAATTCTGCCATTCTGGCTGTGATTTTAGGGTCTCAAAAAGCCTCCAAAAAGCATCTAACCCCTGTGGGATTTTGAAACTCACATCCCATTCTGTAGCGGATTGTACAATACAGGCGTCTAGGTCATTGCTAGCTTTAAATTTAGCTGAGCCTTCTAGCAGTTTCCTAATAATGTAGGTTCTGTTTGGGGCATCCTCTATATTCCCTTCCCACATCAACTTAACACAGTTTTTCCTACGGAATGCCTGACCACCAAAGGATGGCCCTTCACCTGCAGGGAATAATCTCCTTCTCTCCCAAAATCTTCCTGATGCTTTAGGGTCCACCCCGGAAGATGAAGCCCCAGGGTCTACCCCAGAAGATGGAGCTCTAGGGTCCCCAGAAGATGTAGCCCTAGGGTCCACCCCAGAAGATGAAGCTTGCTCAGCAGATTTTTGGCCCTCAGTACCATGTACCTGTTGTGCTTTTTTATGCCCAGTATTCTCAGACTCTTTATTACCCACCACCAACACCTCTTGTGCGCCCATCACCACTGGGTCACTGTGAACACTCGCTTCTCCAAGCGTCGCTACAGACACGCCAGCATTCACAGCAGACTCATCTCCATGCACCACCCCAGACACGCCACTCGCAGCTGAATGATTGGATGATACTTCCATTGCTGGAGAAACATCCTCTTGTGGCCTCTGGCTCTGTGATGGCTCTTGCTGTTTGGCTACAGGTGACAATGGCGGAAATTCTTCTTGGGTTAGGCTGAAACTCTCTGGGGCCACTGATGTAACATGGGGCCGCTGTTTCATTTCCGCTTTCTTCTTTCCCTGTTCCTTGACATCCTTTACATCAAACGCCATATGCTGCCAGTTGATGGTCTCACTTCCTCGGCCTTTGGGTGGCGCTCTCTTTAAACTCCTGCTTGGGGCTTCAGGCTTTTTAAATTCCCCTTCTGTGTCAGATGAGGCAGAATGGCTGGTACTGCTGGGCTTGCGAGTGCGATAGGGAACTTGCTCCTTGAGAGACTTTTGCATCTTTTCAAATCTCTCCATGTTTTCAAAACGCTCCCTCCAGGGCCCCGCTTTAGTCAGTAACCTCTCAATGGTCACTTCCACCTCAAAGAGTTCCCCTTTAAGAGTGATCATGTCCAACTCCAGTCTTCCTCTTTTGTTCTTATTAGCAGCTCTGATCAGCTTTAGTTGCTGCACAATTTCTGCCTCTTTCTTCTTTTTATCACTGTAGGCTTGTGTCAGCTGCTTAATGATCGCTGGAATATCCTCAGGACAGGGCACCGGGGGGCTCTCTGCAGTAGGGGACTTGGGGGGCTGTTTTGGACGTACCACAAGCGCTGCATATGCACCTGAGGCAGAAGCTGATTCACAAGAAAACTGAGATTCATCATCAGATATATCAGAGTTACAGGCAGTATCAGGTGCAGATTTGGCAGCTACAGGGTTAATTGCTGAACTGGGTGCAGGTGTCTCGTTACCTGCTGAATCCTGAGGTTTGGCCTCCCCAGTAAGAGAAAGCTCAGCAGTAACAGCAATGATCTTTCCACTCACAGCTGTAGCTTTTCCCTTCCCAAATGCACTTTCCCTTGCTGCACACACATCATGGGGAGTTTCTGGCACGACATCACAAGTGGATGGAATAGTCTGACTGTCAGGTGTAAGGCTTACAGGGGATGCTGGGAAACCTGGATGATATTGCTCTTTATTCACAGGTGAGTAAGACATAGATTTAACCCCTGCATTTCCATCACATTCATTCAGTCTGATTTGACTATCAGAAGCAGGGCTTACAGGGGATGCTGGGAGATGTAGTTTTCTCACAGGTGACTGTGACACAGCTTTGCCCCCACCTTGCTTTTTCCCACACAATACACCTTTTGCATTTACAGTCCCTTCTCCCCTCACTGCAGTGACATCAGGTAAAACACCCACAGAGGCAGAACGCTGGAGTTTCTTAGCATTAGACGGAGATTTACTACTCACAGTTTTTGCTCCAGATCTTAAAGTGTGAGCTTTCTCCTCAGCTGCACTTCTTTGTCTCTGCCTTGTCCTCTCACTCCTCCTCACTTCTGCACCGTCACTTCCAGCTTCAGGCTTTGTGCTCCCCTTGCTTCTCCCCTCTGAGGCAAGTTGCAGGGCCTGGGGCTCCATGTTGTTCTCACCTGCCTGGGCTTCCACTGCACCACAATGTCTGTGGGATCCAGCTGGGGACTCCTCCATACTCACTGCCTGGGAAGCAACCCCAGCAGCTGACAGTTGTTCCACAGATTCAAACTCTGAGATGTTAGAGCTTGAATCAGGCTGCAAACTTTCCTCCAGGCTAGGCCCTAAAGCCTGGGCCTGGAGTACTGAAGCAGGCTCCAAAGAGCCACAAGATCCTGGGCTTCTGCTGGTCATGCAGAGAGATCAGATTACACACCTGCTCTCTCTCATTTCCCTACAGAAATAGGGATTGGTAGCACTAGATAGGTGCCTAATATATAAGGACAGAGACAAGAGAAAAGTGTTGGAAGGGTTACTGTCTGCTCTGCTCTCATTTCTCCTACAGAAATAGAGATTGGTAACACTAGATAGGTGCCTAATATATAAGGACAGAGACAAGAGGAAAGTGTTGGAAGGGTTACTATCTGCTCTGCTCTCATGTCCCTACAGAAATAGGGATTGGTAGCACTAGATAGGTGCCTAATATATAAGAACAGAGACAAGTGGAAAGAAATAGTGATTGGTAGCGGATAATTTAAATCTACCTGGAAAAGCCGGTACAATGTTTGTGTGGCTACCTGCCAGCACCTAACTCTAATTGCTCTGCCTCACGTGAAAGAATCTTGTACAGCAGATATTTTCATGGAATCTGTTTGGCCACACGGCCGTATTTATTCCTCGTGCTTCAGACATTCCTGTTACTCACTGAAATAAAGTGCAGAACCTCCAGTAATGTGTCCCCATTATCTGCACTTGTGTGAGCTTCTCATTTGCTGCAGACTACGGGTCCTACAAATCTCTTGAAGGGGTCACTTCTGGAGAGAAGCCACTTGTATTTGTAATGTGCTCCTTTATCCTAATAATTGCTTTCCCTTTTTCCGGCACAAGTTGTTGGTAGCTCCTGGGTCCCCCAGTAGGTGCAACTGCACAAAAATTCAGGGCAAGAAAGGCAATGGAGCCAAACTCAGTTATACGAAAATGTATGAGAAACGCATGTTGACACAAATACCTTTAATGAACGGGATTTTTCAGGCAATGAACTGCAGCCAAGTGCAATTGCGGTTGTCTTTTCCTGATAGAAAGCGTTTTGGCAGTTTACAAGGCAGAGGGCAGGGAGTCTGTGACTCAAGCAGTGGGTGGTGCTAGAACACTCTGATGGTATCTTGCAGGGCAAGGGGCAGGGAGTCTGTAACTCAATCAGTGGGTGG
Source organism: Xenopus petersii (assembly GCA_038501925.1). Taxonomy (NCBI): domain Eukaryota; kingdom Metazoa; phylum Chordata; class Amphibia; order Anura; family Pipidae; genus Xenopus; species Xenopus petersii. The sequence goes on along the minus strand of CM076689.1, from coordinate 107,739,527 downwards.
TACTAGAACACTCTGATGGTAGCTGAAAGGGCAAGGGGCAGGGAGTCTGTGACTCAAGCAGTGGGGGGTACTAGAACACTCTGATGGTAGCTGAAAGGGCAAGGGGCAGGGAGTCTGTGACTCAAGCAGTGGGTGGTACTGGAACACTGATGGCAGCTAAGGGGGGCAGGGAGTGTATAATTCAAGCGGTGGGTGGGACTAGAACACTCTCATACCAGCTTATATGAATAAAGCAAGCAGTGGGTGGGACTAAACACTCTGATGGAAGTTTAGAGGAGTGGGTAATACTAAAACACAGAAGCTTACAGGAGAAGGGTCAGGGAGTCTGTAAGGTGGCCATACACGGGCAGATTAATGCTGCCAATATCGGCCCTTTAGACTGATTTGTCAGTTTATCTGCCCGTGTGTGGGGGCTTCCGACAGGTCTCCCCAATCGATATTTGCCCAATATATTGATCAGGTAGGTTTGATTTTTTTTTTTTGCCATTATGCACAAATTATTCATTCTGGTTCCATTTTGACCTATGGGAGAATAATATTCTGTATATGGATATCTTCGGTTATACTATTATCTAGGGATGCACCGTATCTACTATTTTGGATTCGGCCCAACACCCGACTCCCTCGCCAACGATTCGTCCGAATACCGAACCCGAATTTGCATGTGCAAATTAGGGGTGGGAAGGGGAGAACATTTTTTACTGCCTGGTTTCTTGACAAAAAGTCACGCAATTTCCTCCCTTGCCCCTAATTTGCTTATTTGCTTATGCAAATTAGGATTTGCAAATGCAAATTCTTATTTGTGTGCATGCAAACACACAAATAAGAACAGAGTTTCCCTGTGTTGGTTTAAACTGCAAAGTGATATTTATGGTTATGGCAAGCCATGTTGTTGCTGTACGGATTACTGACTCATAATGTCTCTCCACTTAGTGAGATTTTATCTTTCTGCATTAAGGAGCCATAAAAAACAAAGGGAAATAACATATTAAAGTGCTATTAAATGAAATGGTGAAAGAAAAGCCCACAGTGAATTGTAGGATCTCTAAGCAGGTCTTTGGATTGTTTTTAAAGGAGCCCATATCTTGTTCTATACAGTGAATGACCTACAGGCAGAGATATTTACATATTTGCTTATTTTGGTGAATCCTGCTTTTATTTTCAATCCTAGGAAGATCTTTTTTCAACTTTCCTCTTTATCTGGGAGGCGCAGACCCTCCACATGCATTCATTGACTTAAGGTCAATGGGGTGTTTGGGATATGGGGTTCAAGCCAAAAGAAGTCTGCTTGTATCTTGCAACACAGTAAAAAGATAATAGTGCTCAGCATAATTGGCCTTTGGTCACCAAACTGGAGGAATCATGGGCAGGTCTGTATAATGAGCTGCTCCTTATCGCACAGTCTATCAAAGGAGGGAGGGGTTTGTTTATACAGAGGTGTCTCAGCAAAATTCTGAATTGTTTTGATCGTGCTTGGAAGAACCAGTAGGAGACTATGACTTTACTCTGAATTGAAATATTACCCTGTTGAATGGAGGAAATTCCAACAAAACCTATGTATGGACTCGTTAAAGCAGTAGGCAAAAACAGCAAGCTTTATGCATTAAACTAATGTTGAAAAAGATGGTATAGTTCCCCTTTAATGAGCCAGCAGAGGGGGTTATGCATATCTTTTCAGTTAAAACTTGGAAGCGACTATAAGTCAGTAATTCCTTGTGGTTCCCAGGGAGCCAAACAGTAAGTAAAGGGGAAGAAGTTTGGGCCCATCTCAGCGGCCACATATTCAAGGCAAACACCAAAATCCGCCTCCTCCACCTACCGCATGAAGCCTCGCATTGGCCACACTCTCCTCAGAGAATGAAAACAGTGGAAATATAATTGGACCTTAGGAACCACAATGAACCTTGCGTGAGGACATGTTTTTCACACCCTCCATGGGAAAGGACAAAACAGTTCCCCTTAGCTGCACCGAGGAACTTCATCATGCGGCTGAGAGCTGGCATCACTGACCTCGCTGAACTGCAAAACTCTAAAGGGCATGTACATTCTCTTCAGATATGGAAACATTTTACGAGGCATAAAACGTGCCATGAACTAGTTATGAACTGCTAGTACTTTCCACGGCTCTGTGATTCACATACGGTACATTCCAGCACTCACACTAGATGAAATGTCTTGGTGTCTCATGGATATGGACTTGTCCCATTACAACACTGATCTTCTCACAGGGAGAGGTGGGTTATGTTTCAGCATGCTAAGGTCTTTCTAACAAGGTTCTGCCCTCTTTTTTTAGATGGAAACATGTTCCAGGTGATTGGAAGAGTCATAGTCTGCACTGAGAAATAAAACTGTGTCACCACTTCAGTTATTCCAAGGAACATAAATCCTCTTTATATGGTGTACTATCTTATATCTGAGTTTCTGAGGATGTACATGTAGCTTCATCCCATTTTGTGCTTACTTATTGTGTGCCCAGAACATTCCTTCTCTGTATATTTGTATTTATACATATGGAAAGGAGGTGCCATATTGTTTCCCTTAGACAGTACAGTATGAGGGTATAGCTTATTGTGTGCCCAGAACATTCCTTCTCTGTATATTTGTATTTATACATATGGGAAGGAGGTGCCATATTGTTTCCCTTAGACAGTACAGTATGAGGGTATAGCTTATTGTGTGCCCAGACATTCCTTCTCTGTATATTTGTATTTATACATATGGGAAGGAGGTGCCATATTGTTTCCCTTAGACAATACAGTATGAGGGTATAGCTTATTGTGTGCCCAGAACATTCCTTCTCTATATATTTGTATTTATACATATGGGAAGGAGGTGCCATATTGTTTCCCTTAGACAATACAGTATGAGGGTATAGCTTATTGTGTGCCCAGAACATTCCTTCTCTGTATATTTGTATCTATACATATGGGAGGGAAGTGCCACATTGTTCTATCTGCATTTATATCCATTCCTCATGACCTGGCACATGGTTAACAAGGGAGAATGTCAAGCGTGCTGAATTATGCCCTAATTATACAGTTTGGAGAGAGTGGCATTCCTGATGGAAATATGAGCCGGGACTGGCCTCCCAATCAGCCCATTTATTGCTAATGTAAATAAAGGGTAGAGAGCAGCAAGATTAGCTTTTAATGAGAATGCAGAGGAGCTGGGGCCATTAGTCATTGTGTGGATGTTTATGTAGAGGGGAGATGAAATAGTTCTGCTTGTACAAGTAGCAGCATCATGCTACTAACCCTGTGCTGACTTGACATTATTTTCCTTTTTGCATAATGAGCTTGAACATCAGCACAACAGTTCTAAAGGAAAATAAACATTTATAATAAATATATTCAAAAATAAACCTGAAAATGTAATTTGCTGTAATAATCTTGCCTGCTGCCCCCATATTGCCTTTACAACCCTATCTTACCTTACTGTCTCCATCTTGTCCTACTCTCTCCATCTTGCCCTTCTGTCTGCATCTTGTCCTACTGTCTCCAACTTGTCCTAATGTGTCCATCTTGCCCTATGACACCATGCCACCATCTTTTTTTCCTTCTGTCACCACCAATGTCAGACTGGGACACTAGGGGCCCACCCAAAAACCTTAGACTAGGAGCCCACCAAAGAACCATAGACCAGGGGCCCACTCTCAGTCCTATTATTCTTCTTCTCCTCACTCAACCTCTATTCTCCTAGAATTTTTTCTTACATGATATAATCTATTATTCCATCTATTTATCTTTGTTCTCAAAGAAATAGGGAATGGCCATGAAATAGGCCAAATGTTTAGCAGCACAAGGGCCCACAGACACCTGGGCCCACAGGGAGTTTTCCTGGTATCACGGCCAGTCCAACACTGGTCACCACCTTGCCATACTGTCTCCATCTTGGCCTACTGTAGAGCTCTTGAGCTGTGCCCCATCTTACCCAACTTCCACCATCATGACCTAATGGCTCCATCATGCCCTATGATACCATCCTCATTTTATGTTGGTTTGTAGCATTCAAGGCAGTTACAACATTTTGTACAAAACGAAAAACCAAACCAATATAATAAAAGAAAACCATGTTTTGAATATCCGCTGAAAAAACAAATAAGAATACATGGACATACATTTACTAAATAATAATCTTCTGATGAGAAAGTGATTCCTGATTCAGTCTCTTTAGGCAGATATCGCCACCAGTCTATAGGATATGCTGTTGTGAGCCCATGGATCGGCCACAACAGAAAAAGGAGCAAAATGTCATTCAAATTTAAGAAGCCCCAAATTAAAATTTTAATGTAAAGATTATTTTTATGGAATCGAAATTGTCTTGCCATTTGTAAAAATCATCTTGCAGAGATTCAATTCCCTTCAAGTGCAACGGAGGCCGCTGCTGCCCAATAATAACGGACATGATGGCCATTTGAATGCAAGTAAGGGGGCAACTACTTCACCAGAGGAAGTTGATCATAGCACTTTGGCTATCATTTGATCTACATAATGTTTCATCCATATTATGCCTTAATCCTCTCCAAATGACAGTGTGGTTTAAATTTTGAGGAACAACCAAGACCAACCTAGAAGACAAAAAATGTGAAGTGAGACTTTGTGGACACATTAAATTTAAGCCTACAGAATGGCAGCCACAACACTCAGCGTTCAAAGAACCTTAAATCTGGAATTCCATTATCCTAGATAAAATTCAGCCGCGCTAATTGTATTATTCTAAGCTTCTATCCGGAGAAGTGGAAATGGAGCGCTTTAATCATCCTTCACCGTTTCATTTGTCAGCACTGAGCATTTATTGCCGTGCGTCCTGCCCCAGAATTGTTTACAAATGTGTCTGCTGATTCCAAACACAGAAAAGGAATTCAATGAAAATTCAAAGCAAACATCCCATGTGATGTAGTTCAAGGTACATATATTTTTGTTTGTGGCTGAAAACATTTCTGTGGCCCATTACGAACTTCATCAATGCCAAAAACAAGTCTGTTACTGTTCCCTTTATGTCTGGTGGGTTCTGTCTCCCTTTTGTCCATGGAGATTTACCGACTAATCAGATTAGAGGATATGATATAAAACTGGGGCCATTCAAGATATAGATACAAGATTTTTTGTCCTGTAAAGGTGGCCATACACTGTGAGATCTGCTCGTTTGGTGATGTCGCCAAACGAGCGGATCTCTCCCCGATATGCCCACCTTGAGGTGGGCAAAATCGGGTTGATCCGATCGTGGGCCCTAGGGCCCAATGATCGGATCCTAACGAATAGCAATGGGCGGTCGGATCGCGAGACCGCATCAACGAATAGATGCGGCCGATATCCGACGGGTTTTTGGTCCCATCCGATCGAGATCTGGCTGACTTTCGGCCAGATCTCGATCGGTGAAGCCCGTCGGGGGGCCCCATACACGGGCCAATAAGCTGCCGACGCGGTCTGTCGGCAGCTTTTATCGGCCCGTGTATGGCCACCTTTAATAGCCCAACACAATCATAGTGTTCCATGGTACCTATTTTAGTGGCATGGTTTGGATTCTACCATTCAATTTCCTGTTTATGCAGGTTGTTTCCTCTGCCGGGCCTCTAATTTTATGGAGATGACTTTATCTCTGAACTATTTTTGCAGAAAACACAACTAATTTACTCCCCCCCCACACACACACAGTTCTTTTTGTAAAACAGCTGTTGACATCTGTACTTCAACCTCAATCAGGAACTCAAATAAATATCTGCCTAGTAAACATTACAGACACACACAACAAATTTAAGGTAAAACATGCCCAATTCTGCTGCAGTTTCTGAAATTAATTTTTCTTTGAGAGGAAGATAGGACAGTAAAAAAATCAACAAAATGAAAATCACTTTGTTCCATTCTTTTTTTACTACTTAACTTGGAAACTATAATAGCTTGAACGTTGAAAATACTTGACTTTTGGAGATTTGAGTGCCCATCCATTCAATTTTTTTTACATTAATAAATATCAAGAACTTTGGAAAACGAAAATCAGAGGTTTTTGTTATTAGTGGAAATAAAGTGAACTTGCAATTTAAAAAATATTAACTTTTAAGGATTCGCCTGCCTAGGTGGGTCAGAGAGGAACAAATTGCGGTTCCCAACAGGATTATACCAAAAGATCAATTTGTAACGTTTTCAAAATGTACTAAGAATGTTTTCTTCAAAAATTCCATATAAATTTATTGAGCACAAAAATATTATTTGAAAAATATGATTTTGCGGGGTTAGCCTAAGTTGTTGTTTATTAATTAGCAAAGGCAAAGACCAACCTTGTCTTATCAGAGATGATTGACAAACTGTCCAGACAATCTGGTTGGGGATTAGTTAGATATCTCTCTGGTGGAGCACATTGGGCTGCCAATGTAATTCCTTTTCTGATAGGTCTGTCATTCAAGGAAGGATTTATGGAGGGAAATTTTGAGATCCCATAAAGCTTAGGGGGCTGCTGACTAGGCCCCTCCTGACTAACTCGGTCGTTATTTTGGGGTCCTCAGACGAGCCTGTTGGATCAATATCTGGCCAAAAACTGGTCAGATATCGACAATAAGATGAGAACCATGCTCTCCAAATAGGTCTCCATGGTCTCCAATTATAATGTGATTGTTGGCCTGGGGGCCAAATGATCAGATCATCCCACTGAGTTGGTGACCAAAACCGATTAAGATCCTTCCATCTTATCTTCTACATTTTTAAATTTAAATAGGGGACATCAGGGGATGGCTGCAGCTCCACCTCTGTTGTATTTGCTGAATATCTGTAGAAAAATGCTCTGGTGTTTTCATCCCCTTGAGGTGACGTAACAAGCCGTTTAATTCACTTCTCTTTAACATGATATCAGATGGCAACACCACATTGAATATGTTAAGGCACAACCCCACCGACCCTTACAGTCATGAGGGACACTCAGCGGTCCATGTACCTTGCCCACTGTTGAAGTCACTTAGAATTTATTCTAGCTATTTGGCTGTAGGCACAGAGCAAGTTCAGAACAAGCCATAGGGGGAGAGCAAGCACATGGCTGCTGTATACCCATGGGCTTTTGGAAGAAGACAAGCCTGTATCACTGCACACCAAGTGGACATTCACATGTGCATATTGTTCCATACCTGTATATTCTAGTGCAAAAATGATGTGCATAGAAATGGCAGCAGACAAACTATGTATACAGAGTAACATCACAAGAAAATATAAAAATGCTAGTGCAATACATGATGTGAGCAGAAGGAAAGAGAGGCAGTGTAATTAAGTAATCCCAGTGGTACAATGGAAATCTAGGGGTGTATGCGGGTGATGGTGTAGTTGACTGCAGATTTACATATCACTAGCTGATGGAAATTGTTTGTGGTTGCCATTTTACAAGGTATTTGGCTCTAATTAAAGAGAACAGCTTTAGAGCCCAGGGTGATTTCCAGTCCCTCGAATATCCCTCTCCCCTTACTTACTCTGTTTATTCTACATGAGCTGTAACGGATGCTTTATTTCAAATGTAGTGACCTGGTGTACAGTGTAATACACACAAGTCTGTAGCGTGAAACGAAAAGTACAATTAGTATGATCAGCAAGTAAAGGGAAAGGACATGTCTCTTGGCTCTGAGGGATAACGTAGCCTTTGAAGATGTCCATATACTTCCAGAAACAACAGAGACAAAATTATTGCCACATTTTTTCAAATAACTGCAATATAAGCAGAAATAAGTTTTAAGTTAAGAGAACCAGGTTCTTGTAATTTCTTGTTTCAGTGTGAGAATCTTGACATTAGCAGAATGATTGACGCCCTAGACTAGTATTTGGTTACACACCAACTGGTAAGAATAACTGAAATAAAGTGTTTCCTTTAGCCATGAGTGAGTTACTGACAGGTTGGACCTCTCTTCTTTTTCAAATTGCTCCACTTCTTCCTTCTCCAAACTGCAGCCTTCAGATCTCTCCAAATGAGTTTAATGGGATCTAGATCTGAACTCACGGCTGCCACTTAAGGTGGCCATGCACTATAAGATCCGCTCATTTGGCAAGGTCGACAAATGACCGGATCTTAACCTGCTATGCCCACTAACGGCTGGGCCCTGGGGCCAAATGATTGGATTACGATACCACGAATGGGCTCCGACGGGTCGCATCAACTAGCCGATGTGGTCCTGGATCGTACAAAAAAGTCAAACTTGACCGATCGATATCTGGCCGATTTTTGGCTTGATATCGATCGCCAGGACCCGTTGGGAGCCCCCACACATGGGCAAATAAGCTGCCAAATCGGTCTAAAGCACCGATATTGGCAGCTTTAATCTGCCCGTGTATGGCAACCTTTAGTGTAGCATTTTTTCTTTAACCATTCCTGGAAGTTTTTAGAAGTGATCTTTGGGTCATTGTAGACCGATTATCTGAGACAGAGACCCATGTTTTTGACACTCGTTCAACATTCTGCTCCAGAACAAAACCACAAACACCAACAAGCCTCCTCCATGTTAGTTGTGACTGCAAGGATGTTCCTCTTTCTTCAAGAGGTTGTACTTTACCAAAAAGCTCTAGTTTCATCTCATCAGTGTACAGGATATTCCACCAAAAGGATTATGGCTTGCTTCAGTGTGTTTTGGCAAACTCCAGTTGGGCACTCTTAAGTGTCTTTAAGTCATCTTTATGTTGTTAGTTGTATGTGCAAGTAGAAATTTGCACCTAAATCTGTCTGGCAGTTGATCAAGGTTCTTTTACCACAATTTGAACAGTTCTTCTTTTGTGTCTGCATCCAGGGTGATTGGTTACAGTGCCGTGTATCTCAGGAGCATCAAGGTCTCAGGAGATAGACGTGTAGCCTTGAGATTGTCCATGGTTCCTTCCAAGTTTCTGTTTCAATCTTCTTACTTTGATTTATTTTGTATATTGTTTAGTGTGGTGCACACAGACAATCCAGTCTGGTTGAATTTGTGCTTCTTTTATTGCAGGCACCTGTAACTCAACTTTATGTAACTTATTTACAAAGTATGGGAGACTAATTGTGTATGAGCAGAATAAGATTCTTATTCAAAAATGGATGGAGGTCTCAATATTTTTGGGCACAGATATATATTTTTTTTATACATATTTGAACTGATTACTGAAGACCACACGTTACCAGGCTGTACTTCAGCTATGGCTCTGCACAATTCTTGTCCTCCACAGAACCCAAATCAAATTTTCATAACATAGAAGGCATTTCTACCTTATTATAAGCAGGGCTTCCCCTTGATCCAGTACAATATAGTTTACAGTATAGTTTTTTGTTACAAACACATGAGATTCCTTCTCTTCTTCTACATTATCTGGGCATAGCAACTCCATTGTACATTTACATCTACATGAAATGAGTTTCATTCATCAGGTTGCATTCCATTTCTTTAATTTTACCATTGCCATTCTTACCAATCTTCATTCAACAAGAGATGTGATATTGGAGGGTTAGCAGATATTAGAATATCCCATACTAAAAATGAGACTAAAGAATCAAATATCAAATTAAATCCACCCCTCTTCCATAGTTCCTAAACTCTTATTTGCTACATTCCAGCGTGACATTTAGAGCCCAGTGCTTTCCATTCTCATTCTCAGAGTCATGTTCAAATACATTTCAGCAGGCACTTTACACGAGCATCTGGTCTGGATTTGAGAGGTCACGGGGCAATAGCATTCTCAAAGCCACCATTTCTCCTTCATCAATCATTGTTAGCCACTCTAGTGGATACGAATGCAGTGAGAGGTGCATAATCTGTTGGTTGAGGGACCTGCACAGCCCAGAAGGATAGCCAGACCTTCTAATAACTCATGTCACTAGTATCAAGTGTAAACAGTTCTGTCATGACTTACTTACTGGCTACAGTCAATGAGGGTTGAGTTGTTCAGTTGCAGAACATGAGGTGTGCATTAAAGGACTCCTAAACCTTTCTTTTTACATTTGTCTAATAGAACTCCAGTTGCACTGGATCATTACAATTTCTCAGGGAGAACTACCGGCACTTTCACAGTGGGAATTGGCTTTCCACTCACAGGGATTATCAAATGAAATAGCAACTGCTATATAAGCTCCTTCCATAAACTATAAGTCACTTTCTAACCAGTGATCCAACAGTTCCATGTGAAACTCAACGTAAGAGTTGATGGACTCTGTTTGTAGGTCAGGACTCTTTCAGAAAACCTTCAGGGTTGTCTTACTCCTTCATTGGAAGATAAAATTTAAACATTTCCCAGTTATGTACCAGTTTATGGTATTGGCACCTACTGAACATCAAAGTCAGCAATTCTTAACCTATAGGTCTGGACCCATATAGTTTAGAGTGGGTCTCCATGCTTAACACAACGCAATGTCCTACTACAATAGGCAATAATGATATAAAATACATAATAACCACAGGCATGGGACCTGTTTTCCAGAATACTCAGGACCTGGAGTTTTCCGGATAATGAATCTTTCCATAATTTGGATCTTCATACCTTAAGCCTTCTAGAAAATCATGTAAACATTAAATAAAGCCAATAGGTTGGTTTTGCTTCCAATATGGATTAATTATATCTTATTTGGGTCAATACAAGGTCCTGTTTTATTATTACAGAGAAAAAGGAAATCATTTTTTAAAAATTGGATTATTTAATTAAAATGGAGTCTACGGGAGACAGCTTTTCCGTAATTTGGAACTTTCTGGATAATGGATCCCATACCTGTACTTAACGGTTTAATGGGTTGTGAACCATATGCCCAGGCAATAGGCATCAAAATACAAAATGTCGTACTGTGAGGGTTTCCACTGATATTAAAATTGTCCATTTACAAAGTTCAAAAAGTAAAATAAGAAAAGTAAAAAAAAAGTTTTGACGATGGATTGGAAAAATCATTGAAATAATGAAACTTTACTGCAACCCCAATCGTTACTTGGGAAAAGTATCAACTCGTTTCACTTTTCACAAAATAGTTCTTTATCAACCCATGGAAGAGAATATATAAGAACTACCTGTCAATATCTGGATTTCTAAATTGCTCACCAAGGGGGTTATTTATCAAAAGCCGTTTTCTTGATTTTTTTTAAGTAAAAAAAAGTCAGACCAAACTAGAATCCACGATTTGACCTTATTTGTCATTGAAAAAACTTGATTAGAACAGTTCTGGGAAAAAACTTGAAAAATTCAGGTTCTTGCAAAAATTTTTGGCCAAAATTCATGATTGTGATATCTTTAAATTTGAAATGGTACCTTTGCCATTGACTACTACAGGCCCCCGACAGCTTGGAGAATTTTTTGAGTTTTTGGCATTTGGATTTTAATAAATAAAAGTGTGGCTCAATGGTTCAGTGGTTCAGGAGCTGAGGACATTTTTTATATTGTCTTTCTCTTTCTTTAAATGCTTTATTATATCTAATAGCTAAGAGGGTGATACAATTGGTGGAGTTGCATCTAAGCTGCAGTGTATGCTGGGACATGATGTTGGCAATACAACGGGCACTTGAGAAGAACTGATTTATTATTTTTATCACCTGTACATATATTTCCGTTGTTTCAGAACATATTCTCAGTCCTTGGAGTTAAACAAAGATGGCAGCTCAGAGGCACAATTCAAACTCTCTGTATAAAAATAAACCCTGTGTCTCTGTTTCCCAGAATCCTCTCTGATGGCAACAGGGCTCTTACGCATTGATTAGCCCAAACAAACATAAATCTACCCTGCCGAGATTATAATGAAACATCAAAGGAGTGATATTAAATAGACGGTATTTGCAAAAGAAAACCACAGCATTGTATCATCTAGGGCCCCTTCCATGGTGACATTATGACATATACTGTAGGCAGTGGTGATCAGTCTCTACTCCATCATTGTTTTTAGTCCACAAATTAATTTTTTTCCTGCTTCAGTTATAGGGAGAACAACAGAACTTCTCTGTCCAAGACAGTCTGCCTTAACTTAACTGTGCAAAAAAGGACAAAAACCCCCAAAATTAGCTGCATGTATATGGACATTCACGTTGGGGATGAATCTACAAAACAAGGTATGTTATAGTTGTACAGCAGCTGATTGCTAGTCATATCCATGCCACTGGTTTTATGGGGCAAGTCAATGAGCAAAAAATGATTGGACAGCTTTCAGTCGTCTTCCTCTAATGGCTAGTGGCATCCACAGGCTCTGACCACCATGTTTCTGTATTTCTTAAGGATTACATTGGAGCTGTCATCAAAGTAAAGGACGGAGATGGCGTTGAGCTGGGTAGGGGCACAGCATGGCTTTGGAACAGTGTCTGGGTTGATGAAATGAACCTACAAAGAGACAGACAGCATAACTTTTTATATTTTTGTATTTTTATGTATGGATAGTTGCTGCTTCTTTGTTACTGTATGGAATGAGGGTATAGCTCAATGTATTAATTATTGGGGCTACAGGAGGAGAAAGTATAGGGTCCCCAGTGGGGCACTGACCCCCTTTGGGAGGAGGGGGTAATTATTTTACTGTATAGAGCCAGCGCCGTTTCTGGGGAAGGAGCCGCCTGAGGCGGCTCCTGCAATGCCGCCCCCCGCACCGACTTACCTGTCGGCGAGGGGAGGCAGGAACACGATTGCGGAGAGCGCAATTGCGCTCTCTCGCAATAGCGCAGCCGAATCTCCGGTTTAAAAACCGGAAATTCGGCTCTTAAAGGTGCAGGAGCGGCTTTTTGCCGCCCCTGGAATCCTGTCTGGCGCTGCCGCCTGAGGCGAGCGGCTCAGCTCGCCTCATTGGCGGAGCGCTACTGTATAGAGCACTGGTAAGGCTCCATCTAGAATATACCGTACAAGACATTATTGAATTAGAGAGGGTAAAGAGAAGGGCAACTGAGCTGGTAAATTGGGAAATCCTAGCTATGAGGAAAGACTGGCCAAATTGGGATGTTCACACTGGAGAAGAGGCGCTTAAGGGGAGATATGATAACTATGTACAGGTATGGGACCTGTTATCACGAATTCTCGGGACCTGGGGTTTTCCGGATAACTCATGCCTTAAGTCTACTAGAAATTCATTTACACATTAAATAAACCCAATAGGCAGATTTTGCTTCCAATAAGTATTAATTATATACTTGGGATCAAGTACAAGCTATTAATTATATTAATTATATACTTGGGATCAAGTACAAGCTACTGTTTCATTATTACAGAGAAACAGGAAATCATTTTTAAAAATCTGGATTATTTGGATAAAATGGCAGTCTATGGGAGACAGCCATTCCGTAATTTGGAGCATTCCGGCTAACGGGTTTCCAGATAAGGGATCCTATACCTGTACAAATATATAAGGGGATCATATAATAATTTCTCTAATGCTTTATTTACCAGTAGGTCTTTCCAGCTGACACAAGGTCACCCATTCCGATTAGAAGAAAGGAGATTCCACCTAAATATTGGGAAGGGGTTTGTTACAGTGAGAGCTGAGAAGATGTGGAATTCTCTCCCTGAATCAGTGGTACAGGCTGATACATTAGATAACTTTAATAAGGGGTTGGATGGCTTTTTAGCAAGTGAGGGAATACAGGGTTATGGGAGATAGCTCATAGTACAAGTTGATCCAGGGACTGGTCCCATTTCATTTTGTCATTTTGGAGTTTCCCCCTCTTAGGCAAATTGGGGAGGCTTCAGATGGGTTTTTTTGCCTTCCTCTGGATCAACTGGCAGTTAGGCAAGTTAAAATGGAGTTAAAATGTTGGACTTGATGGACGTGTGTCTATTTTAAACCAAATTTACTGTACTATACTAAATAAGCAGTTTCAATTTCTATCTGATAGGGATTCACCAAATCCAGGATTTTGGTTTGGGGCGAATTCTAGCACATTTTTCAGGATATGGATTCATCCATACTGAATCTTTAAAACCTCTGTGTTTTATCAATTTTGTCCACAATTGATAAAACATTTTTCTCAGATTTGAATACTTAAATTTAAACCTTACCAGAGTCTGTACAATGGCGTGATTTGTTGCGTTCATGTATGAATTGAGAGGGAATGCGCACTCCCCTTCACAATAAAATGCTGCGTATCCCTCAGGGGCGATAATCCAGTCCTGGAGAAAAGATGAAATATTACCCTGCATTAGTAAATCATACACAGTGTTACCATGTAAAACCTGCCGGGTTGGTACCAGGGGTGTAACTACAGAGGAAGCAGACTCTGCAACTGCAGGAGGTATAGGGGCTCCATGAGGCCCAAATTCATATACAATTTCAAGAAATATTGGTAAAACAGGTCAACCTTTTAGACATTTTGGAAGTCTGAAAAATAATTAGCTGTGGGGCCCCGTGATATCTAGTTACACCATTGGTGAGTCCCCTTGGAATTCAGCAAAACTAACAATAACCTGCAAGCTATTAATTTTTAAAGGAAAAATGTACCCCAATATAATGCTATTACCTGCCAGCCAAGGTCTTTGAAGCTGACGTACAACTCGTGTTTCTTGCAAGCTTGTTTCTGATCAGTGCTGCTGTTTTCTATAATATAAAATGAAAAGAATCAGTGATAAAGTCACAGTAGTGTGCGATGGGGTGCTTTTAAGGGGTACACAGACTCCCACACTCAAGGGTGGGGGGGCTGTAAGTCACATGATTGAGATTCTCGGAGACAAGTTTACTGTTAGGGTGGGTAAAGACTGCAATTTCAGAGAACATTTTGAAAGAGGTATAATGCTAAGCAGGGGAGAGTCTAACAAATTAGGGGAGTGGCTTGCATTTATTATTACAATCATTCATAAAGCACCAACATACTCTGTAGCACTGTATATATTTATCTCCAGTGTGTGTCAGGTAAGGACATGCAGTTATACCCAAGATTCTGCACTGTACCCCAAAAGCTCCAGCTACAATATATTTATTAATGTTAATCAGATATAGGGTTAGCATGCATTAGGGCTGGGTTTTCAAGTAGGAAGAAGGAACTATACACAGGGCAGCCATTAGTAATCATGGGGCCTACACTACTAAATTAGCAGGGTCCTTCCCAATTTTTTGCCCACTTGTCATCTGGGCCCCTTGGTTGGTGTGCCCTGCCAACAACGAATATAGGACTCCAATGTAGGAATGCACCGAATCCAGGATTTGGTTCGGGATTCTGCCTTTTTCAGCAGGATTCGGATTCGGCCGAATCCTTCTGCCCAGCGAACTGAATCTGAATCCTAATTTGCATATACAAATTAGGGGCGGGGGAGGGAAATCTCGTGACTTTTTGTCACAAAACAAGGAAGTAAATTTTTTTTCCCCTTCACACCCCTAATTTGCATATGCAAATTAGGATTCTGTTTCGGTTCACTATTCGGCCAAATCTTTCGTGAACGATTAGGGGGTTTGGCCGAATCCAAAATAGTGGATCCCTACTCCAATGAAAAAAAAATTGCCACTTGCTCACACTTTTATGCTCCATGTCCCAGTTATGCCAGAACTCTGCCATTATTCACCCAAACCCAGGGCCATATATATATATATTTATAGTGCACACCATATACTACATCTATACCTGGGTGCCACAGCAACAAAAACATATAAAAACAAACAAAAATAGCAAAAAAGATTTATTTAAACAGAAAATACAAGCGGAATACTCAACGTTTTACAGGGACCTTCATCAGAAGCATGTACACAACTTATGTACATTCTCCTGACAAGGATTCGGTTCGGGATTCGGCCAGGATTCGACCTTTTTCAGCAGGATTCAGATTCGGCCGAAACCTTCTGTCCAACTGAATCCGGATCCTAATTTGCATATGCAAATTAGGGGCGGAGAAGGAAATTGGGTGACTTTTTGTCACAAAACAAGGAAGTGAAAAATGTTTTCCCCTTCCCACCCCTAATTCGCATATGCAAATTAGGGTTCGGATTCGGTTTGGTATTTGGCCGAATCGTCCGAGAAGGATTAGGGGGTTTGGTCAAATCCAAAATAGTGGATTGGGTGCATCCCTAATATAAAGATTAGCAGAAGGACCCGCACTCCATTCTTTCGTGAATTAAATGTTTTTTATTTTCAATGGATATCCAAAGTTTCGGACCACATGTGACGAAACGTTGGCTATGCATTGAAAATAAAACACATTTAATTCACAACAAAATGGAGTGCGAGTCCTTCTGCTAATCTGTAAGACAAACTGTGACCCTTGCACCTGAAATAGTCTCTGATCCGGTAAAAGTGTGAACTCTGAACATAATGTATATGTTGCAAGGACCCAAAATGCAGTCCTGCCCAAACCCCCAGCAAACTTCAACCCTTACATGACCCAGGAATCATACCATTCCATCTCAGGATCCCATTATGCTGACTGCAGCCCCATACCCTTCTGATGGCAGCCCTTGTTGCATAGGGACAATACAGCTGGTTTTGGGATAAGCTAAAGGGAAAGGAGTCATGATTCCTAATAATAATATCAGGGTTAGTGAGAGAAGGTGTAAAATAGATATGAAAGTAGTGAACAGTTTGATTACTGATATTATAGTTTATATATATATATAATAAATATGGTATATGAAATTTTAGCCCTCCAGCTGCTGAAGAACTAAAGCTCCGGCATGCTCTGCTATGTTTTCATGTTGGAGGTTATAACAGAAACATATAGCAGTTATAAGGAGCAGAATTCAATCAGGATACAGTATCTCTTGTGGAAAGGTTCCTTCACATATACAAATGAATAGGACAAGCAGAACGGACAGATTTTCATGGCCCCACCTGCAATATTAGCCACCCGTAGCGCCTCTGGGCCCTTTGGTGCTTTGGATCTATTTTGGTTTCGCTGCTTCCCGCCGGCCGATCGAATGCTGCGCAGGTGGATTTCAGTGGCTTTAAAGAACGCCACCATGAAGGGCTGTTTATTGTGCGGTCCGTTGGTTCCTATGAGGCCTGCCATTTTGGGATTAATGCTCTGTCCTGAGGGGGAAAAAACACCAATGGTTTGAAAAAGTATCAGGTAACAAAGTCAGCTGTGTTCAAACGGCACTTGCACATCGGGCCCTTCATTGGGTCTGCACAGGCCTGCAATATAGGGACGCACCGAATCCCCCAATCCTTTGTGAAAGATTTGGCCAAATACCGAACTGAAGCCTATTTTGCATATGCAAATTAGGGGCAGGAAAGAAAAAAGTGTATTTTTTTTTATTCCCTTGTTTTGTGATGAAACTCACATGGTTCACCTTCCCACCTAGGGTTGCCACCTTTTCTGCCAATGGAGACCGGGCAGGGTAATGATGTGGAGGGGTGGGTTTATGACATCAGGGGGCGTGGCTATGATGTCCCAGAGAGGACCGAAATGTTGGAGATGAACTTGTGAATAAAGCACTTTTATTTCACCAGAATGAATGAGTGCGGGTCCATTTACTAGAATAGAACATAAAACCTTGACCAACGCACCACCATCGATAAAATTGAATCCGGGAGGAGTGCATTCACTGTACCGACATTATATAGTGAATAAAGTACCCCCTCTTGTAAAATATAAGGATATTATAAGTTACCAAGGAGTTTCATGACCATATAAAAACACGAGGCCGAAGGAACTCCGAGGTAACTTCTAATTTCCTCATATTTTGCAACTGGGGGTACTTTATTTATTATAATACACACGTTTCAGTGAGTCATGTGACAGAAATGACATCAGAACTCACCGTTTATAACTGATGACATCAGAACTCACCGTTTATAAGGATATGATTTACAGGGTATTCATGGCTTTTGTGTATATATATATATAAATTAAGATTCGGATTTGGTTCGGCCAGGCACAAGGATTCAGCCAAATCTGAACCCTGCTGAAAAAGGCTGAATCCTGAACCAAAACCTGGATTCTGTGCATCCCTACTGCATTTATCCCAGGCTGAACGGTCAGACCAGTCTGATTGGCCCAGAATGTAGGTGGCCAACTAGGAAAAGATTTGTTTATTTGGTGACCTTGAGCTGGGCCAGGAGACAGAAAACATAAATAAATAAAAAGGACAAAAATTTACCATGCCCATTTTTGTGGCCACACCCCCTAATTACCATGCTCATTTTACAAAATTTGGCAGGTTATGAAAGTTTGAACATATTTCTGTGATTTTTTTCAGTTATTACAGTTGTGCTAACAAAGGTGAATTGCTCTTTAAGCTGTGAGTCTAACTTCTGCCAAGGGACCTGTTATCTTATATTGTTGCAATTACTTATTTCCTTATCTCAAAATTGTTACAAAACTATCTTATCTGCTGCCGTGGCTGTTCTGGGCAAAAGGCAATTAAGTTATAAACATTGTTTCTTTTTCTGGCTGTTCAGTGCAGAGAAAATCGGGACTTTCCAGTACAAAGGAGGAACAGCGGGTTGAGCTGTCAAAAGAGGGACTGTCCCTCTCCCTCTCCTCTAAAAATGGGACAGTTGGTAGGTATGCATAAAATGATGTTGATTCAGTGATGTTATACAGCTAGAAGTTGCACTGTAAAAGGAACTACAATTCCCATCATCCTTCAATAGGTTAAAAAGTGGATTTTTTTTTTAATTTGCAAGGTTCCACAAAGTTCACTCTCCTTTTAAACCATATAAGCCCATAAATAAAAAAAAAAACTGCAACAAAAAAAAAAAGTATAAATTTTTTCTCCGGAGAATCTTAAATTCCAGCCTGCGGGTAATTGGTGCAGAACAGAAAACAAATGCTGCCCATTAAATGTGTTACAAGTCTGCAGGCGAATGGGATAGAGCGCTGGGTCACGTTAAAGTCGTCTCAGGCAATTAACAAGGAGACACATGGAGATTTACAGACGGAGAGAGGATACTGGGTACTGGCGTATGGTACATTAATTCACTGGTACCAAAAACATAAAGATAAAATAGGCAGAATCCTGAGGCTTGGGCTCTTATTCTCCATTTGGCTCCCCAGAGAGGAATACATCAGTCTGTTTGTGCATTTGCAGGTTAAATAAATTCTATCTGACATGTGCACAATTACCAGATCCATAAGGGATAATGTACCCCCTACTGTAAATGATAAGGATATCAGAAGTCACTGAGAGGGTCTGCAATCATATAAAGGCACAAGGCTGAGTTATACAGGGAACTCTGAGTATCACTCAGGGATGGGCGAATTTGACCCGTTTCGCTTTGCCAAAAATTTGCCGCCGGTGAAATGACGCTGACGCCCATTAAAGTCTATGGGACTCCAAAAATTTTGACGCATGTCCTTTTTTTTTACGCACGCCGCCATACAAGTCTATGGGTGTTATTTCCGCAGCAAAACAAGGTGAAAAAATTTGCCCATCCCTGATAAGGGATAATGTACCCCCTACTGTAAATGATAAGGATATTAGAAGTCACTGAGGGGTTCTGTGACCATATAAAGGCACAAGGCTGCAGGCTGAGTTGTACAGGGAACTCTGAGTATCACTCATGTATTATAAGGGATAATGTACCCCTACTGTAAATGATAAGGATATTAGAAGTCACTGAGGGGTTCTGTGACCATATAAAGGCAAAAGGCTGCAGGCGGAGTTATACAGGGAACTCTGAGTGTCACTCGTGTATTATAAGGGATAATGTACCCCCTACTGTAAATAATAAGGATATTAGAAGTCACTGAGGGGTTGTTCTGTGACCATATAAAGGCACAAGGCTGCAGGCTGAGTTATACAGGGAACTCTGAGTATCACTCATGTATTATAAGGGATAATGTACCCCCTACTGTAAATGATAAGGATATTAGAAGTCACTGAGGGGTTGTTCTGTGACCATATAAAGGCACAAGGCTGCAGGCTGAGTTATACAGGGAACTCTGAGTATCACTCATGTATTATAAGGGATAATGTACCTCCTACTGTAAATGATAAGGATATTAGAAGTCACCGAGGGGTTCTGTGACCATATAAAGGCACAAGGCTGCAGGCTGAGTTATACAGGGAACTCTGAGTATCACTCATGTATTATAAGGGATACTGTACCCCTACTTTAAATGATAAGGATATTAGAAGTCATTGAGGGGTTCTGTGACCATATAAAGTATAACAGTATTTATCGTCCTACAAGACTACACAGCAACAAGGGAATACATCAGGTAGAACCGGTGATATCACTAACTGCAGGGTATATTGTATAGAGCTGCGTGGGATCACTCTGGGTACTGCGGTTTACTCCCACATTTAAAATTACAGTCTGTTTAAATTGTTTCTGGTGAAACAAAAGCCATTGTTTGTGTGTGTGATGGGGAAATGATAAAATAAGCTCCAGTGGGTTAATTAGTGCATGGACAATTCACTGCCCCAGTGAATCCCACTTGCAAAGAAATATTTGTCTGTTTTAGTGACTCACCATTTATTCTAGGAATTGTACTAAACGACGACTCATCTACCAATTTTCAGCCATATAGTAGACAAAAGTTTAGTATTTTTAACATTGTGATAAAAATAATTATCAAGAGACACTGTTATTGCAAGTTAATGGTTCACAGTGAATGTTCGGGTTTTCCGGATAACAGATCCTTCAGTAATTTGGATCTTCATACCTTAACTCTACTAGAAAATCATATAAACATTAAATAAACCCAAAAGTCTGGTTTTGCCTCCAATAAGGATTAATTATGTCTTAGTTGGGATCAAGTACAAGTTACTGTTTTATTATTACAGAGACATCATTGTGAAAAATGTTGATTATTTGGATAAAATGGAGTCTATGGGAGAAAGGAATTCCATAATACGGGTTTCCAGATTACAGATCCCATATTTGTACTAGACAATCTAAGTTACCCATTATCACACAATTGGATTACAATTATACCTTAATCAAAAAAAGAGATATCTGGTAGGGATGGGTGAATTTGACCCGTTTCGTTAAAAATTCGCCGCAGGCGAAATATCGCCAACACCCATTAAAGTCTATGGGTGTCTTTTGACGCGTGGCGAAATTTTTTTAACGCGTGGCTAAATTTTTTGTTGCACGACACCATACAAGTCTATGGGCGTCATTTCTGTGGCGAAACAAGCCGAAAAAATTTGCCCATCCCTAATATGTGGTTATCCCGTACTGTTTTCTGGTTCTGACTCTTGAAATAATGTAGCAGAAGATTAGGTAAAAAGCAGTTTTTGGGTAAATGTGGTATGGGTTCATACCAAATACCGGGTCTGGGATTTGTTATCCAGAAACCTGTTATCCAGAAAGCTCTGAATTACTGGAACGACATCTCCCATAGACCCCACTTAAATCAAATAATTAACATTTTTAATAACAATTTCCTTTATCTTTGTAATAATAAAACAGTAGCTAGTACTTCATCTTAGTTATAATTAATCCTTATTGGAAGCAAAACCAGCCTATTGAGGTTGATACAAATTTACATAATTTAATAGTAGAGTTAAAGGACCAGTAATTTAAAAAAAAAAAAAATTGTTAGTATACATAGAAAAAAAAACAACCGATTGCGCTCCTCTTCAGAAAAGGCAGCACGGCGACGATCCATTGTATGACACTCGATTTCTCCTCCCTGGCTATCTCCTATAAGGAAGGCAGGATGGAGAAATCGAACGTCGTACGATGGATTGCCCGATAGCTTTCTAAAAAGGAGGGCAAGCTGAGTTTTGGTAAGTTATTTCTTAATAAAGGCTGTGCAATTTTAAAGTTTAATTTGTCTTGGTGTTTTTATTTTTTCGATGTATACTAACAAATTTTTTAATTTTTTTTTTTTTTGATGTTACTGGTCCTTTAAGATATGGAGATCCAAATAGGGTTGCCACCTATTGAAGCGGTGGAGACCAGGCACGGGGTGATGCCGTGACATCAGGGGGCGGCCGTGATGTAGATGTGAGTGTCAGTGACGTCAGGGGGCTGGACTATGACACGGCAATCAGTGATTGGCCGATCGCCATGTCAATCAAGGGAGTCCTGCAGATTTTCCGTATTTGGAAAAACATGCAGGGAGTTTTGACCCTGGCAGCCCTTCAATACCGGGCTGTACAGGTCAAAACCGGACAGGTGGCAACCATATCACAAGCAATACTGTATCATTATAGGGCAACAGGATGGGTATTTCAGTGGCACAAAACATATACCAAGTACCCATGTTGATCTTACCATCAATACTCTCCACAGACAGCTGCAATCCAAGGTTGTATTGCGGGTTCACCACCCAATGGTTACTGGTCGTTGTGATATCAAACACCAACCATCCTTCTTCTGCAGCCCAGATCGTTCTCGAGTCCAGTTCGTACAGGTCAGAGTCTCTAAGGATAGACATGCAGGTAAGTCACAGGTGTGTGGGTCATGAATCAACTTAGAACAGTTATATATAATATATATATACATATATATATAATATAGGGAATAAGCTGAAATACTGTACTGCAGTAGGTAGAGACTATTACAAGTAAGTACACAGAGTTGGACTGGGGAGTACGAGGCCCACCGGGGCCACTGCCCCAGGAGCAAGTGGCCAGTTACAAGGGGCAGCAAAACGCCACCTCTTGTAACTTTAAAGGGACAGTTCAGTGTAAAAATAAAAAGTGGGTAAATAGATAGGTTGTGCAAAATAAAAAATGTTTCTAATATAGTTAGTTAGACAAAAATGTAATGTATAAAGGCTGGAGTGACTGGATGTCTAACATAATAGCCAGAACACTACTTCCTGCTTTTCAGCTCTCTAATTCTGAGCGACTTGAAGGGGGGCCACATGGTACAAATCTGTTCAGTGAGTTTGCAATTGATCCTCAGCCTTCAGCTCAGATTCAAAAGCAACAGATATGACCCATGTGCCCCCCCGTCAAGTCTCTGATTGGTTACTGCCTGGTAACCAATCAGTGGAAAGCAAGAGAGCTGCAAAGCAGGAAGTAGTGTTCTGGCTATTATGTTACACATCCAGTCACTCCAGCCTTTATTACATTTTTGGCTAAATAACTATATTACATAATTTTTTTTATTTAACTAGTTTTTATTTTTACATTGAAGAACTCCTTTAAGAGACAGATTTCCTGGTTTTAACCCAAAAATTCAGTTCCGCTAGTGCACACTTTGCTCTAGCGATGCTTGACCTACTGTGATGCTGATGTTTTAAGAGTAGAGCGGGAGAGGGGAGGCAGTATTGAGGCTGCTGCCCCAGTATTGCCCCTGCCCAGATGCCCCCCCTAGGGCCCTTGCCAGCATCACATTATACTTACTTTTGCCGGGACCAGGGG
This sequence comes from Xenopus petersii, assembly GCA_038501925.1. Taxonomy (NCBI): domain Eukaryota; kingdom Metazoa; phylum Chordata; class Amphibia; order Anura; family Pipidae; genus Xenopus; species Xenopus petersii. Next base: position 107,716,400 of record CM076689.1, on the reverse strand, counting down.
AGGGAGTTCATTGTGAAGCAAAGGTACAGGGCAGACAGGGATCAGGTCTGGGTCGGGAGGGCCCATTGGGTTTTTTCCTGGTATCCTGCCAGCCCAGTCCAACCCTGCTTGTATATTTCTATTTAGAAATAAGTATAGGAGCTGCCATACAGAGAAAAGGGCACAGGGGCATAGCTATGGTATTAATGGATAAACACAAATGAGCAATGTTTTTATGCTCCTCCTTTGAGCGACCTGTAACAGAACACTTCCGGCTCCTGAATGCAAAGGGTTACTGGGTGATGTGTAATATAGTCCCGATAAAGTCACATATACGCCACGTGAAAAGAATGTTCCGGGATTAATGGCTGGTGACGGTCACAGAGTGTGGCAGAGAGAGTAAGTTACACCGCTGGGCTGATGGCTTAGAAATACAAGTACAACCATCATACTGGTGAGAAGAAGTACTGCAACTAATAAACTATATTTATTGGATTTTCTATACTTATTGAATATCAGAAAAAATGGCAGATTCCACACACCCCATTATACCCACTGGGTTCAAGCCCACCCAACTGGCCAAACATTTGGCCACACCGTTGCCCTAAATCAAATAAAGATTGTAAATGTATGTTAGTTATGTTATTCTTCCTGGAACATCTGGTACAGCAAATAAGCGTTTACTCCAAATTTCACCCCAAATGACCTTGAGGCTGTGTTTCAAAGACAGGAAATAACCACTCACCCCAAATCTCCCCCTCACTGGCCTTCAGGCTGGGCCCTCTTAGCTCATAACAAAGTTACAGATCAATAGAAACATTGGGGTAACAGTCATCCTGCTATAGTTCCAGGGGTACCCAGGGTACAAATAAGCACTCACCCCATATCTCTCCTTAACTGGCCTTTAGGCTGGTCCCCCTTAGCTCATAACAAGGTTACAGATATATAGAAACATTGGGGTAACAGTCACCCTGCTATAGTTCCAGGGGTACCCAGGTCACAAATAAGTACTCACCCCAAATCTCCCCCTAAGTGGCCTTCAGGCTGGGCCCCCTTAGCTCATAACAAAGTTACAGATCTATAGAAACATTGGGGTAACAGTCACCCTGCTATAGTTCCAGGGGTGCCCAGGGTACAAATAAGCACTCACCCCATATCTCCCCCTAACTGGCCTTCAGGCTGGGTCCCCTTAGCTCATAACAAGGTTACAGATATATAGAAACATTTGGGTAACAGTCACCCTGCTATAGTTCCAGGGGTACCCAGGGTACAAATAAGCACTCACCCCATATCTCTCCTTAACTGGCCTTTAGGCTGGTCCCCCTTAGCTCATAACAAGGTTATAGATATATAGAAACATTGGGGTAACAGTCACCCTGCTATAGTTCCAGGGATACCCAGGTCACAAATAAGTACTCACCCCAAATCTCCCCCTAACTGGCCTTCAGGCTGGGCCCCCTTAGCTCATAACAAAGTTACAGATCTATAGAAACATTGGGGTAACAGTCACCCTGCTATAGTTCCAGGGGTGCCCAGGGTACAAATAAGCACTCACCCCATATCTCCCCCTAACTGGCCTTCAGGCTGGGTCCCCTTAGCTCATAACAAGGTTACAGATATATAGAAACATTGGGGTAACAGTCACCCTGCTATAGTTCCAGGGGTACCCAGGGCACAAATAAGCACTCACCCCAAATCTCCCCCTAACTGACCTTCATGTCCCCCCCATCTCTACTATAAGACCACCTAAGGACTGAGCCCCACAGCCTGCCTTATTTATAGGCTAGTAAATCTTTCATGCAACTTGATTGAATCAGCAGAGGGCTCATTTAGAGCTGTAATGTACACAGACACGTTCCCATAATCTGAAAGAAATTAAAAATTTTCACAATTAATCTCCCATTCTTGGGACTGGAGCATCAAGTTTGTTTAGTTTCAGCAATTAACTGTATTTAGGGGTACTGCCTCTTTTCCAAGCACACGATGCATAATTTACGGTATATATAGGGCTTTGCAATAAATCTTATGTTGTAATATTCACCAGCGTTCTTAATGGAATCCAAACAGTGACAGAATTAGGATGTGCTGTTTATACATGTGTATGAAATACAGCATTGTGAGGGGGGGCAGTTGGATACTGAACCTCACCATTGCAGACAGGGAAACAAGCTTTTCTCGAATTTGGAGCAACATTCTAAGTCACGTCTATACTAGTGATGGGTGAATCTGACCCGTTTCGCTGAAAGATTTTTTTTGACGCACGTCTTTTTTTTTCCATTGGGGGTCTATGGCGATCATTTACGCTGCAAAACTTGGCAGAAAAATTAGCTCATCACTACATCTCCCAGTTTTTTCCCCGTGACATTCCATGTAACTGAAGTGAAGCTCTGGCAACCTTTGGGTAATTTCTACTGGGCTCAAACTGGAAGTCCCAGCAACCTCTGTAAACTGGTCATTCCAGGAAGGATCCACCTGATTGGTTGCCAAACAAATGGATCTCTGACAGATCCTGAGCCAATCAAACTGATTGGCCCACATTCAAATGCTCAGGAAACAATAAAGGTTTATACAGACTCATTGGGGGTGTCCAGCACCAACAGGCCCATGTAGTCCTTGTTCAGCCACAAACAGATATCTGCCCAAAAGACATCTGTCTGATAACCAGTCAGTAGTGATGTGCAGGTTAGGAAAGACAGCCCACATCCGACCTTAACCTACAAAATGTTGTCGTAGCTCAACAAGTACCTGCGCATTCTCGCTCCCTAGCTACACCTGTCTGCAGCTCTTGTTTTAAGACAAAGAATCTTTGGGAGCAGTGGAAAAGTGTATTTCCCAAGTCTGACCTGCACCCAACCCTAACCCACCAAATTTCAACCCAAACCTGCCCAACCAGAGGTCAACCCGCACATCACCACCAGCCAGATATTGGTCCATGATTTCCACCCATACAGAAACCAAAAGGCTGCTGACTTGTCTGGAGTTGCAGGAGTTATCTGGAGTCGTAGCCAGTGTTGACTCATGTTAGACGCACAGATATAGTCGTATGGAACTAAGTTTTGTAGACTCAGAATAACTGTCCCTACAATTTGTGTACCATGGTGGTTGGACGTTTAGTCGATCTGACAGGTTAGAAAAATGTTGTCGGGTAATGATAATATCTTTGCATGTATTACCTGATCTAAAGGTATCCATGGGCGACTGTCACTAGTATTTATGGGTCATAACTCATACGATTGCTGTCTGTTAATTAATAATTAATGGCAACAACGTTGTCTGATTTGTTATGAACCCTACTTTAATTCTACAATGAATGATCAGTATCCGACTGTTTGGCATACAAGGACTAATAATATGTCTATGGACAGCTTAAAGGTCAGCTAACATGGAAAGATCCACACATCTGTGAAGGGTGTCATCCAAGTGGATCTTTGCCAAATTGGGCCACCCATGCACTAAGCCAGATAAAGCTGATATGATCAGTTGGGTTAGAAGCCAAGGATCAGATCATAATATGGGCCTTTGAAGACCAACTGGGAGAAGGTCTCCTGATGCAAGGTGATTGTCTAATCTGGCCAATAGAATTTCTGGGTATACCAATAAGGCAAGCTGTTGATAAGAGATCATACAAAGGCTATTTAATATCAGGCATGGCCATCTTAACTGTATCTTTCAGGATCCGACTTGTGTTATTCAACAGTAAAGAGAAGAAAGTGCTACATGTAAAATATCAGCACAATCTGTCATTTTCCCCTCCCATCACTACAATGATGCACCATTACTGCACCTGGCAATACAACAAGTCAAGCTAAATTGTACATGTACTGCTTGTCAACACTAGAATGCATACATATAGTCAAAGAATTGTCTGGGCTATATCAATAAATGATTACCATGAAGATCAGGGCACTCTTGTGAATGCAGGTTGTACATACAATAGAAGGAACAGGGAAGGGTGTTCTCTTTAGCCTTCTGATTCATTGGGTTGCAATGCACCCCCACTGAGATAATGGAAATGGCCCCAACAAGAAAAATAGTTGGGGTGAATGTTGAATTACTGGTGCAGATACTCCATAAACCTACCTATATAATAAGAAAACTGTAACAATGATGTTTATATATGTGTGTAACCCTGTTACATGCTATGGTGGGCTGCTGAAAAGTCTGAAAACCCCAGAATTAAATTTAGGTGAAAAGAAAGCAAATTCTGTAAATAACAACCTCCACACTCCCCTTGAGAGAGCCATAAACCTCAGCTCATAAAGCAAGAGGCAGGGCACATAAGCACTGTTGCAAATCTCAGAAAAGAACCAAATTTTAAGATGTTTATAGAATTCTTCATGCAGATTCAGGCTTGCTGGGAGTCACAAAAAGAGGCCATTGGAGACTCTGTGCAAGTCTAATCATCCGGACACTTGCTATATAATTGATGGAAGGCCTAACAGTTATTAAAGATGCTGATCCATGGTGCAGCCTGGGACACAGAAATGAAGGTGAATATTTAATGTTCTTCCTAAAAGGGGCAGTAAGACTAAATTTATACACAGCATTGTAGATAACATTTTTGGGCACTCGCATGGGGTTTTTTTTTTTTGCAGTTGATGGAAACAGCTTAAATTGTCCAAGAAAGGATTAGAGTAGCAATGGGCTACGGAACTGGAGAGACAGTGATTGTCAAACTTTTTCAGTTCAAGCCCCCCTTGATAGTCCAGCCTTTGGTCGTGGCTTGTAACAAGCTTACAGATAAATACTGTAAATATAAGTATTGGTATATTTGCTGTTCAATCAAGAACATATAGCATAGCACATAACCCCAGATCTCTCCCTAACTGACCCTCAAGCTGGTCTTTCAGGTGGATGTAGTAGGAGCGATTCCCCAAACCTTAAAGGGATACTGTCATGGGAAAAAAAAATGTTTTTCAAAATGAATCAGTTAATAGTGCTGCTCCAGCAGAATTCTGCACTGAAATATGTTTCTCAAAAGAGCAAACAGATTTTTTTATATTCAATTTTGAAATCTGACATGGAGCTAGTCATATTGTCAATTTCCCAGCTGCCCCAAGTCATGTGACTTGTGCTCTGATTTCTTTACTGCTGTACTGCAAGTTGGAGTGATATCACCCCCCTCCCTTTCCCCCCCAGCAGCCAAACAAAAGAACAATGGGAAGGTAACCAGATAGCAGCTCCCTAACACAAGATAACAACTGCCTGGTAGATCTAAGAACAAAACTCAATAGTAAAAACCCATGTCCCACGGAGACACATTCAGTTACATTGAGAAGGAAAAACAGCAGCCTGCCAGGAAGCATTTCTCTCCTAAAGTGCAGGCACAAGTCACGTGACCAGGGGCAGCTGGGAAATTGACAAAATGTCTAGCCCCATGTCAGATTACAAAATTGAATATAAAAAATCTGTTTGCTCTTTTGAGAAATGGATTTCACTGCAGAATTCTGCCGGAGTAGCACTATAAACTGATGTGTTTTGAAAAAAAAACATGTTTTCCGATGACTGGATCCCTTTAACACAATTTGAGAGAACCACTACTCTAAGGCAATGGTATCCAGAATGTGAGTGGGATGAAGCAGTTGATGGGGTGCCCAGACCAATGGACAGTTAGAGTGGAATTTCGTGCTGAATTTTCAAATCTTTTTTGGATAACAAAGAGAAGTCTAATTTTAAGACCTCGGCAATGGAGAATTCCAGTGTCATGGGGCCACCTGTAAAACAACTTGAGCTGCAACTTGTAAAGTTACCCAATGCAGACACTAATTACTGTCCACTTGGGTAAACCACGTACGAGCTTTGTTCTGTACAAATGGCATCACTTCCAGGACTCAACATCAATATCGGGCATTAGTGTTATTTCCATTGTGCAAATGTACATACAACCCACTAAGCAAACCCTGGAATTACCATTAGCACAAGTTTGGCATTAATTCCATGGCTCATTGCAACCATCGGGCCTTGTACTTTATAAGAGATGAAGTTGCCATGTTTGTTGTCTTAAGAAAGTCATGGTCTCCTTTGAGATTCTGTTGCAGAAGCAATTCTATAAGGGAGTAACTAAAACACTAAATTTCAGACGTGCAAACTTTGACAGTATAAGGGCATCTCTGCAACATATTAAGTGGGAAATGCTTTTTACAGGGTTAAACACAGAACAAAAATGGGAAGTCTTTAAAATGCTGCTTAATAAATATACTTGTCAGTATATTCCACTTGTAAGCAAGGAACGTCGTTGCAAAGCAAAACCTTTTTGGTTCAATAGAAGCGTTGGTGTTGAGGTGGGTAAGAAAAGACGTGCTTTTAAGGCTTTCAAGTTAGCTGGTACAGCCGAAACATTTATAAGGTACAAGGAGGCCAATAAATCATGCAAAGAAGCTATAAGGCAAGCTAAAATTGCTATAGAAAAGGATATTGCAGCAAGCAGTAAAAAAAATCCAAAATTATTTTTTAAATATGTCAATAGTAAAAAAATGAAGCAGGAAGGGGTGGGACCCTTACTATCAGAGGGGGGTCAGCTGGTTGATGAAAACAAAATAAAAGCACAGATTCTGAACTCGTATTTTTCATCTGTGTACACAAATGAAGAACCAGTAAGTGAAGGTTTCCTTCTTAACACTCCCAATTCTAGTAATACAACTAATGATGCATGGTTCACACATGAAGAAATTCAAAAGAGACTTGAACATGTTAAGATTAACAAAGGTCCAGGGCCAGATGGTATTCATCCCAGGGTAATTAGCGAGCTTAGCTCTGTGATTGCCAAACCTCTTTACTTAATTTTTCAGGATTCATTGAGATCTGGCATTGTGCCGAGAGACTGGCGAATTGCTAATGTGGTGCCTCTATTCAAAAAAGGATCCCATTCTCAGCCTCAAAACTATAGGCCAGTTAGTCTGACGTCAGTATTAGGAAAGCTTTTCGAAGGGTTAATAAAGGATAAGATACTGGACTTCATAGCAAATCATAATACTATGAGTTTGTGCCAGCATGGTTTTATGCGTAATAGATCTTGCCAGACTAACTTAATTTCTTTTTACGAGAATGTAAGTAGAGACCTCGATTCTGGGATGGCAGTGGATGTGATTTACTTAGACTTTGCTAAAGCATTTGATACAGTGCCACACAAAAGGTTACTGGTTAAATTAAGGAATGTTGGCCTGGAACATAGTATTTGTACCTGGATAGAGAACTGGCTAAAAGATAGACTACAAAGAGTGGTGGTAAATGGAACATTTTCTAATTGGACCAGTGTTGTTAGTGGAGTACCGCAGGGCTCTGTACTAGGTCCCTTGCTTTTCAACTTGTTTATTAATGACCTGGAGGTGGGCATCGAAAGTACTGTTTCTATTTTTGCAGATGATACTAAATTGTACAGAACTATAGGTTCCATGCAGGATGCTGCCACTTTGCAAAGTGATCTGTCTAAACTGGAAAACTGGGCAGCAAACTGGAAAATGAGGTTCAACGTTGATAAATGCAAGGTTATGCACTTTGGCAAAAATAATATAAATGCAAGTTATACACTAAATGGCAGTGTGTTGGGAGTTTCCTTAAATGAAAAGGATCTAGGGGTCTTTGTAGATAACACGTTGTCTAATTCTGGGCAGTGTCATTCTGTGGCTACTAAAGCAAATAAAGTTCTGTCTTGCATAAAAAAGGGCATTAACTCAAGGGATGAAAACATAATTATGCCTCTTTATAGGTCCTTGGTGAGGCCTCATCTGGAGTATGCAGTTCAGTTTTGGACTCCAGTCCTTAAGAGGGATATAAATGAGCTGGAGAGAGTGCAGAGACGTGCAACTAAATTGGTTAGAGGGACGGAAGACTTAAATTATGAGGGTAGACTGTCAAGGTTGGGGTTGTTTTCTCTGGAAAAAAGGCGCTTGCGAGGGGACATGATTACACTTTACAAGTACATTAGAGGACATTATAGACAAATGGCAGGGGACCTTTTTACCCATAAAGTGGATCACCGTACCAGAGGCCACCCCTTTAGACTAGAAGAAAAGAACTTTCATTTGAAGCAACGTAGAGGGTTCTTCACAGTCAGGACAGTGAGGTTGTGGAATGCACTGCCGGGTGATGTTGTGATGGCTGATTCAGTTAATGCCTTTAAGAATGGCTTGGATGATTTTTTGGACAGACATAATATCCAAGGCTATTGTGATACTAAACTCTATAGTTAGTATAGGTATGGATATATAGAATTTTAATTAAAAGTAGGGAGGGGTGTGTGTATGGATGATGGGTTTTCATTTGGAGGGGTTGAACTTGATGGACTTTGTCTTTTTTCAACCCAATTTAACTATGTAACTATGTAACTATGGGGGTCTGTAGAATTCAAAAGATGAACACAAGGCATGTAAGATGATAAGCGATGCTGTTTTTAGCAATATGGAAGATGCCACTTATATTTGTAGAAATAATGCCTTTCTAGTTCATAGATATATAAATTATATGAGCATTGACATACCTGCCTTGATGTTCCGCCAGCACTTGGTAGACACTGATCTGGAACGTCTCATTTTCAAACCTTTCCCTGATATAATCCTTATATATTCTGAATTCAGCTGCTGTCACTGCTTCACCTTCTGGGATTTTGGCGAGGTCAAATAGGAATTCCCGGTGGTGCCGCCTCTGATGGAAGAATTCTTTGTCGTGCTCCACTGGAAAAAAATAAATACAGAAAATCTACATGTAAACTTTTATATATTCATACAGAATTCTGGATTCAATCATACATGTGAATTTGTTATTTGCTTCCACACAACAACCACACTGATCCTAGAGACTATAAAGAAGTGATTCCCAAACAGTGAAGCTGGGCTCCTAAGGGAAGCCCAAAACAGTGGCTGCTGGGGCCCAGGATGAATTTGGGGAGAAAATATTTATTTTTTCAAGTTTTGATTCAACATATTTCCACCAAATTTTTCCGCCGGTGGTGAATCTCGCAAATTCACCACGAATTTGCACCGGTCGAATAAATTCGCCCATCACTCGTATTCTTACAACCTATTTGCACAGTAGATTACGACTCTCTGTTAAATGTGGCCAAACAAATAGGGCAGTGGTTTACTGACTTCATTTGGTTTAGGCCACACTTGGAGGACCAGTCAGGACCCATTTTATCTTTAAACAAGTTTACAGATATAGGAAATCATTGTTGTATCAACCATTCACCCACAGCCCCAAGAATATCTAGGAGAGCAAATAAGTTCAACCATAACTGACCTTAAAACTGAGCTTTCGGGTTTATCAAGATCACCGTTATCTCACTGCAATTGTCCTTTAGGCTGAGCCTCTCCTGCAATTGCTCCAAGCCCCCAGAAGTGAGCCATTTTCACATGTTCATGTGGGAACCACTTTTTTTTGTTTTTTTTAATGTGACACCTGCTCAATGGTGAACCATTCAATTATTTTATAGCCTTATGGTAATAAAATAGGTATATAGGGAATAAAAAAAGTTACACATTATTGGATTGTGATTTCACCTTATACTCTCAAGCAAGACCCTATTAACCTGAAGAAGAGCTATAGGGCACAGACAGATTAACAGTGATCCCCAACCAGTAGCTCATGAGCAAGATGTTGCTCTCCAACCCCTTGGATGTTGCTCTCAGTGGCATTAAAGCAGATGCTTATTTTTAAATTCCAGGCAAGTTTTGTTGTATAAAAACCAGGTGTACTGCCAAACAGAGCCTCAATGTAGATTGACAATCCACATGGGGGCTACCAAATGGGCAATCACAGCACTTATTTGGCACCCCAAGAACATTTTTCATGCTTGCGTTGCTCCCAAACTCCTTTTACTTCTGAATGTTGCTCACAGGTTCAAAAGGTTGGGGATCCCTGGATTAACATGTATCTACAGTTTCCCAAATTTGTCAGTTTTACAACCTCTCAATTATGCAGGGCAATGGCTCAACCCCAACGACTTTAACAGTGATGGGGTAAAATAGAGGATGGGTTGGGTTTCTAAGCAGACTATGGACCAAACCATCACCATTACATTTTAATCAGCAGAAGACAACATCAGGCCCTCAATGTCATGTTGCTGACATAGTATTTTGCCAAAGATCTTAACAATCATTAACAAGTATTTTTTAATGAGACACCCATTCCTCTTTGATCTTGTGTTGTATCCAGATTACTTATATGGAAAAGATGTAAAACCAAAACCCAATGACAGCAAAAATTCATTAAGGGATTCTCTGTCTTTCAGTTCAACATCAGATAGAGGGCCACAGATTGCTGTTTCCTGTAGGAATTAAATTAAATACTTGTAGTGTAAGTCATGTTGTCTACTTTGTAAAAATGGAAATATATCAAAGGAATTGCATTAGAACATGATGAAGAGTCAACAAGTTCCAATTGCCATTATGATATCACCAAGATTGACAATGTCTGTTAAAAGTTAGCTGATTGGATGCAGATGGGACATCCATGAGGTGCAGTCAAAAAACATCACACAGGGTAAATATGTCCTGTGATCTTAACGCATCCGACAGCCAGACTTTATGAGCAGTCCATTAAGAATGATCATCTGTTTTTTGTTACTAAATAGGATGCGCCTGTTATCCATGTGATACTTAGCGAAGAACAACCTACATTTCAATTAAACCAGTCAGGAGGATCTGAAACATTCCTCAGTCAAGGTATCTGCATCCCAGAAAACATGGAGGATGATGCGCTATCTACAGTAATAATCTGCAGACAAAATCCCCTTCTCAGTAGAGCTTACAACGTACGCTAGCAGCCAAGGCATAACAAGAAATGATTGGAGGGTCATTATAGGGTCATTCAAACCCCTGGGGATAAAAATATTTTACCCACACATGCACTTTAGCTGTACAGCAGCCAGCGCCCTACTGGGGCAAATACAAGACGCAGTGTTGATTGCTCAGCTTGCCCAAAATGTGGCTCTCCAATCACTGCTCAACTAGAACCTCAGGTTAATCCTATAAAAATAGAATTGTAGAATTCCATTGTAGCCAACGGGATAAAGATCTAGCCAATTATGGTTTCCCCTGCCAGGCTGGTTACTAGGTTCCTGATAAACTTCACCTTAGTGAACCCTGCTCCCGTCAATGGCAATTAAAAGAAAATCCTGCTCTCATGGGAAACCTTGGTTCTGTCAAGAAGGTCCCATGCTCTCTTTAGTGGAAAACCTCTATGGGGTGCTATATAACCACAAAACATTCCATCCGCAGTATGACAATTAACTCTGCGTCCACAAAATGAAATCATTGTTCATACAAAACATACTGTCGCAAAAACATTACAAATTACAACATGTGGCACAAAGCAATAACAGCATCTCCTATTACCGAATGCATTTTGTCATTGTCTTTATTGTGTCACGGAAAGTATGTTATTTATTCATCAAATACACCAGGAAAGCAACAATTATAAGATTTGCAAATTATTCATTTTAATGGGCTCGCGTCAGCGGGAAACGCTGCTCAGTTCCCAATAACAGGCTCACATAAGTTTAGTATTTCTGTTGAAATGTGTCAAGCTAAAAATGTGTGGATCACATTACTGATTATTTGCATAAAATTTGCAGGGACCATCAAGAACACACTTTATTGCCAGCAATTGCATTCTTTTATTTCATGTAGTAATGATTATTCAAAAATGCCTACATTCCCTCTGTTCCTCTTATTAGGACAGCACAGCTCTACCAAGACTTGTGATGTCCCCGTACATGGACCAATATATTCTCCTGACAGATTAAGTCAGCATCTTATTGGGCAGTGTATGCGACAGGCTTCCCTGATCAATATCTGGCGGAAAGTTGGCCAGATGCTGATCGGGCAGGTTTAAAAATCCCATTGAATCAAGGACCACATTGGTTCGATGATGTATCCTCAATTTGACTGCCTGTATTTGCATTGTGAGCTGATCGTTAGGTCCCAATATTGGATCACCCGGATATAGGGCAGAGATTGCCAAAAGAGTATATTTCTGTATGTATGGCTACGTTAAAGGTGGCCATACACGATAAGATCGGCTATGGTGAGGTTGCAAAATAAGCGGGTCTGAACGCAATATGCCAGCCAAAGGCAGGGTGATATCGGGTCAATCCAATCATTTGACTCTAGGGCCAAATTATTGGATTATAACAAAGGAAAAGTGTGCCACCGTGTCATAGGACCGCATCAACTAGCCGATGGGGCCCTTGATTGTAGGAGAAAACACACTTGCTGATCAATATGAGGCTGATTATCGGCCTGACATCAATCGGGAAACCCGTCGGAAGCCCCTTCACATGGTCCGATAAGATGCCGAATCTGTCGGCAACTTTAATCTGCCCGTATATTGCCATCTTTCAAGGTGACCATACACGGACCGATAAACGCTGCAGACAGACCGAGTTGCAGCTTATTGGCCCATGGATGGGGCCCTCTGACAGGCTTCTCCAATCGATATCTGCCTGAAAGTCGTCCACTAAAAATCCCATCGGATCGCGGACCGCATCTGTCAACCCGACCGCCCGTTTACCCTTCATTATGATCCGATTGTTGGGCCCTAGTTTGGGCATATCGGGAAGAGATCCACTCGTTTGGCGACATCGCCAAATGAGCGAATCTCTCAGTGTATGGCCACCTTTAGTCTTCATTCCAGTTACAGTAAAATCTGGAGTTGATATGCATGTGTAGACTCATTTGCCAACACTTGGTAATTTATAAACACTGGGCAATTTTGCACCTGTCAGTATCAAGAAGCAACCAATCAAAATTAGCTTTCATTGTTCTACTTGCAGCTGGCTAAAAAGAAAATGTCTATCATTAATTGGTTGCTGTGGGTTACTGCCCGGTGCAAAATTGCCCAATGTTTATAAATTACACCCATTGTGTTTAGACACAGAATGCAAAATGGTCTGACTTTATTTAGAGAAACTGCTGTTCTATAGTTTTCTGTACTGAAGACTCACAGTATCAGCCACTGTTATTTGTCATGAGGAGTTTAGTCAGGGAGCAGTACGATCCTGAATTTTGATCCAGAAATCCAAAATACAGAACGGCAACTTAGACATTGCTTATCTGTATCCTTCTACACTGCCATACCAAGTCTTGTCAATAGACATTAGGATCTACAAATGGAGCAGGCTTCATTGATGCACCTGGTACATATAATACACACAATTCATTTCACTGGTAAAGCTTATCATATTCTACAGATATTTAGAAGAAATGTTGTAAGAACTCAGAATATGCAGGCTTTGATCCTGAAATGCAAAATACCGGAAAGGAACTTAGACATTCCTTATCTACAGTTATTGGGATCAATGTTTGATATTGGCCAATGGCAGTAGCAGGCTCCATTGATGCATCTGGCACATATAATGCACATGATTCGTTTCACTGGGTAAAGGAGTATACAGTAGCTTTGTGTGCCAGATGCTTCATCTTAAATGTTCATTTATGGCTAAACTACAATGCCAAGTGCTGTCCAAATTAAAATAAAACAAAATCATTTATTATTTGGCTCAGAACCCAGCATTGATATGCTAATAAGCTGTCAGGACTGTCATCAGATGTCATGGGCATGAGTGTGATCCATATTATAAAGTAAGGAAAATGGTGCTCCAGAATAAAAGTATAATTAGCTCACCAAGTTGATCATGTGGTCCAGGTGCTCCAGCCCCAGACCCCCCGCTTCAGGGAGCGTGAATCCAAAACACACAGCAAAAGAACAGGGCTGTCCAGCACTCCACAGAGGAATCCATAGGGCCAATAGTATAAGTTAAAACGTTAAATCTTTATTGATCACAATTAAAAGTATAAATCCATCTCCATAGGCCCTACACGTTTCGTACCAGCAAGGAACTTAATCATAGGCTAAGTGTGATACAACCAGCCAATCTGCCTGTGCTCAAAAGGCCATTATGCATGAGATCCAAAGAGAAATACATTACTATTAAAGCTTATGATGTACATAAGGGGGGTTTGCATTATCACTGTTTCACTTAATGGATATAAAATACCTCCAGTGGACAGAAAAATCCATTCTACCAAGTAACCGTCAACCATAAACAGACATTCCTTCAAACAAATGAGTTGCACGTTGCAAAAAAAAAAAGCTTTTCCAAGCCTATCCCTCTCTCCCCAGCTACAAGGTCCTGTTGCATTTACATTATGACTCAATTCCCATAATGAACAGATGTCAAAGGAATCGTGTAATAGAATAGCCTTCAATGTAAATGAAACACTTAAATCTCAGCACATGTGCGCGGCGAGTGCAAACAATCCTATCTTTGTAGGCTCCGAGAAAACAGAGGATGGATTCAATTAGCCTCCAGCCACGGGACCTTTTCTATCTCCACTTCTGCTACCTATGATTGCTTATATATAACAAGACATCCCTAACTACAAGAAAATTAATTTTTAAAATCTGTGCAGAAGGATCATGTTTTACTCAGGCACAGCTGGTTTAAGGCCTTTTCAGAAGTAAATGAAATCAAATGAGAATTTATAATCCTTCCTGCGGTCTGGATTCCATCAAGCTGAAATCATTATGAATTAAAGTGCAGGTGCAGTAGAATAAAAGGTTTTTCTGTTCCACATAATCCAGAAGATTTGCATCTCGTACGTGAAATGAAAGTCTTCTTGCGACGTGTGTATGCATCTACTGGCAACATATGAAACGAGAGGAGCAGGGTAAACCCTCTTTAAAAAGCTCTTGGCTTCTATAAAAGAGTCACACGTGCGATGGAGAACGAGTTTTAAGAGACAAGTTTGTTTTCTTAGATCCTTGTAAACAGGGCAACGGTGAGTCATAAAGTCAGAATGAAATCCTTCGCTGACTCCAGTGTCCTGAGAAAAATACTGTTTAAACTGTACAATTTCTGCTTCAATTGTTCGAGAGCAGTTAGGACAAACATTCCTTAGGAACTCTAGGGGTTCCTATTCACGATTACGGATGCACCAATTCATTATTTATGGAAGCAAATTTTCTGCAAAATATTTGGTCAAACCCCATCTGACCCCCAATCTGCATAGTATGGAGGAAATGTTAAAAAAAATAGCAACAGCTAAGAAAAAAAACTTCAGCAGTCCAGAGTTTTAAAGTCATATTACAGGTTCTGATCTGGTTCGCCTGAACGCCTATGATCCAAATCCCATAAAATGTTGAGGGATATGGTGAATGCTGGATTTCTACAAAGCCCTGAATGCTTACTATCAGGCTGTTGTGGACTTACAACATGTGGACCTGTAATTAACCGGCTCTGTCTATCCATAACAGTCGGCCTTATCACTCATGACCTTATTTAATGTTTTACCCATTGTTTCCTATTTCCCCTTTTCTTTTACTCCCATTTTCACTATCACTACTCATTGTTCCTAGTTATTTTTTTTTTTTATTTCTCCTTGAATGGTATCTTTCCTGGAAATTGCAATATGGATTCCCAGACCCAACCCTGACAGTTCCTTTCTATGCAGTCTGGTTTATTCCCTATAAGTTCTTCCCAAAGTGGTAGTTATAGGAAAGGGAGGATTATCAGGTCCAGTTCCATTCTCAGCAACCCTCAATGTTGCTAGATATAAATTCTGGTTTCTTTGTTTTTTAGGTCTCCCATTACCAGTAGCAGGAAGAATATGAGATCTAGTGCCTTCCCTACACCCTCCAAGCTCTTACTGTTCCTTGCTTCATTGCCAGCATGATACGCCTTATAGTAGCATGCTGGGAATTTCCATGAGGATTACTAGGTCCAGAAAGAACATTTGCCAGCCAACTTTGTTCCAGATCAGGGGTGTAACTACAGAAGAAGCAGACTTTGCAGCTGCAGGGGGAGCCAGGAGGTATAGGGGCCCTACAAGACCCTAATTAATGAGCAATTTCAATAGATATTGGTAAAACAGGGCAACCTCTGGACATTTTGGAACCCTAAAATGAATTTGTTGTGGAGCCCAGTAATTGATAGTTATGCCCTTCAGGCTATTACAAACTCATGGCATACTTTAAGCATACTACTGACCCTGTGAATTACTGGACTGCTTTTCAATCTCTTGTGTTTTCAACATATATTTACATGGGTTACACAACAGAAGTCTGACGCACATGCTGCTTTAAATTACAGGTAATTACAGGTAACAGGAAAGCTAAGAGCCAATTCACCTCAATAAGAGCTAATGAGGCAAATAACACGTTGTGAGTCCTGCAGGGATATTTCAGTTTGGTTTTGGAAATGACCTCCTCGTGCTCTTCAATGAGATCATTATTGTTTCCACTGTGATGTCACATAAGATACAGCCATTCTCGAGCCAACATTCAGGATACCCAGTTAGAAATTCTATAGCTGGATACTGTAATTCACAACCAAGCAACCAATCATTTGAACTGACATGTATGTATTTGGCATCTTACATGGTGTTGGTACATGGAAAAGGCTTTCATAAAGCTTTGATAAAACACGTAGATAAAACAGATTGGATTTCCATTCTGCAGTTCTCTAAATGTATCTGTATTAAAGATGTGAAATTATTATAAATAATACTATGTATACACTAATACAGGGTTCTCCTTACTTGGTCCAAATCGCTATTGTTGAGCTAAAGCTCCCTGTGTAGCAGCGGGTAGAGGGATTAAAAGTCCTGCAACAAAGAACAGCTTGTCCATCAGGCATTAATCAGTATTATTCCTACTGCAGGACAGAACCCAGGCTGACTAATTGACAAAAAATGTAGCGGATCCAATGGCACGGCTCACATGTACAAGCAGTACTGAATGTCAGCTTGAGTGTTTGTGTCCAACAACATCATTTTTAACCGCAGAAACATCGTAAAATATAGATCATGTCATTACATAAACAGATCCAAGGAAAATTAAGAAGCTTTCAGCAGGTGCACTTGGCGTCCATGCTGTTGGAAGAATGTGACTTGCTTGTCAGGCGACTGTCACTAGGATACAGATGGCATTTGGCCCTTCAAGGGATTTTTATAGCCCCCCAGGAGGAGAGCACAGGCCAGTTTATTAATGATGTGCAAACAAATGAAAAAGGTGGGAAGGGGGCAGCTAGATACCTACAACCTCTAAACCCCTCAACTGAGTTCAAATACCTACAACAATTCTTCAATGGAGGACGCAGTGTGGAAAGTGCAAAAAAAATGGTGGACTGTGCACTCAGAGTAGTAAGTAACCAATTCTTCAGATTCTGTTTTCTTCTTCAGACTCTTGGACTCAGGCTCCCAAATTCTGTTTTCTGCTTTGGGCTCTTGGACTCAGGCTCCCAGATTCTGTTTTCTGCTTTGGAGTCTTGGACTCAGGCTCCCAGATTCTGTTTTATGCTTTGGACTCTTGGACTCAGGCTCCCAGATTCTGTCTTCTGCTTTGGACTCTTGGACTCAGGCTCCCAGATTCTGTTTTCTGCTTTGGACTGCCTTCAGATTCTGTTTTCTGCTTCGGACTCTTGGACTCAGTCTCAAATATTATGTATTCTGCTCTTGGACTTAGTCTTAGTCTTAGATTCTGTCTTCTGCTTTGGACTCTTGGACTCAGGCTCCAAGACTCTGTTTTCTGCTTTGGACTATCTTCAGTTTCTGTTTTCTGCTTCGGACTCTTGGACTCAGTCTCGAATATTATGTATTCTGCTCTTGGACATAGTCTTAGATTCTGTTTTCTGCTTTGGACTCTTGGACTCAGGCTCCCAGATTCTGTTTGCTTCTTCAGACTCTTGGACTCAGTCTCCCACATTCTGTTTGCTTCTTCAGACTCTTGGACTTAGGCTCACAGATTCTGTTTTCTGCTTTGGACTCTTGGACTCAGTCTCAAATATTATGTTTTCTGCTTTGGACGCAGACTCAACGATTTTGTTTTCTGCTCTGGACTCAGGCTCCCAGATTCTGTCTTCTGCTTTGGACTCTAGGACCCAGGCTCACAGATTCTGTTTTCTACTTTGGACTGCCTTCAGATTCTTTTTTCTGCTTTGGACTATTGGACTCAGTCTCAAAGATTCTGTTTTCTGCTTCAGACTGTTGGACTCAGGCTCACGGATTCTGTTTTCTGCTTCAGATTCTTGGACTCAGTCTTACTGTTTCCTGCTTCTAAATAGCTAGAACACAACTTTGCAGTTGTCTAACCTGTTACCAGTCAGTCACCAATCCCTGCTATGATGGTGGTCCATATAGGGCATAACTGTTTAATTAGTTTGCTTTTAAATCTGACCTGCCTGCTAAGGATCAAAAGCAAACTAACCAAAGTTCTGTCACATTGTTTTTATTTACCCTTCGGTGCAGATTCTGTCCAGCAGAGTTCACCGCAGCCATCTTCTTCTCTTCGGTAATCTTCGGAAAGTAAGTGTTGTAATGGCGCATGCACAGATGGAGCAAGTTCCTGTTTCGTGACAACTGAGCATGTGCCGAAATTCACGGAAATTGTAGAAGCGGTGTTCTCATTCCGAAGATTACCGAGGAGCTGGAAGATGGCTGCCGTGAACTCTTCTGGACAGACTCTGCACCGAGGGGTAAGTAAAGACTTAGGGAGGGGGGTCTATGTAGGGTAGGGGGGTAGAGTTTTTTTTACTTTAGGGTTGAGTTCTCCTTTAAGCTTCTGCACAGCATATAAGTGTTATACACTACAGTGCAACATAAAACTACAATTTCCCCGCACACGCACCAGTTTCCTGAGGAGTTGAGGGTCTATTTTTCTTACTGTAACTAAAGGCCTGAAAGGAATTAAAAATTCCCCAGTGGGTATTAAGTGTAGCACAAGTATGTTGCTGTCTGACAACCAATAGTCCCACGATGCTCTGAACCCACATTGCTATACCTTTAAAATTCTTCTTTAGCTTCCCGTCTCTAAAATCCTTTACCAAATGTTTCAACTGCTGTAATTTCATATGTCCTGTAGTGTCTGCAATCTTTCCTCCCATCACGTTGCAGAATTGTCCAGAGACAGACATGTACCTACAAGAGGAATAAAAGAGACGGATACCTAGAGAGAGCGCACGCTGCACCTGCTCCTATAAACTGTTACAGATGCAGAGAATACAGAGAGAAAAGCTGGCAAGGGAGGTGCAGGGATACATTAAAAAGACAGAGATCTGTGTTAGACAAGACTTATTTCTGCATATTCTATATTTCTATCACAGTGGCACATACCCTATGATAGCCATTATAAGCAACAGTCCTGCCCTGCTTTATGGTTGAGATTCTAGCTATCTGTATAACAGAACATTCTGTCCCAGTGGCTGCACAGATCCTATCTGATCCCCATTGTAAGCAGCAGTCCTGTCCTGCTTTATGGCAGCTGAGATTCTAGCTGTCTGTATAACAGAGCATTCTGTCCCAGTGGCTGCACAGATCCTATCTGATCCCCATTGTAAGCAGCAGTCCTGCCCTGCTTTATGGCAGCTGAGATTCTAGCTATCTGTATAACAGAACATTCTGTCCCAGTGGCTGCACAGATCCTATCTGATCCCCATTGTAAGCAGCAGTCCTGTCCTGCTTTATGGCTGAGATTCTAGCTATCTGTATAACAGAGCATTCTGTCCCAGTGGCTGCACAGATCCTATCTGATCCCCATTGTAAGCAGCAGTCCTGCTTTATGGCTGAGATGCTAGCTAAATTTACAGAGCATTCTATCATAGTGTCACAGATCATTTCTGATACCTATTGATTTTACACTCCATGTGCCACAGCCCCAGCATGTTAAAAACATTTTTGAAATCCAAGGAAAAAACCTCAAGGCATATTTAGCAATGGAGTTCCTGGTACTAATTATAAATGGAAAAAAAATTCTTAAATAAGGGGCATTTTATATAGTATCAGTTTAACCCTTTAATATTTTAAAGGGAGGTTATTAGTAGGTCACAATATACAGTATCTAAATGCTTAAAAGATCTCTGATGTTATGAATAATACAAAAATAAAATGATATAAAGTTGCACTTGCTTAATAATTTGGTCCATTAGCAATGGCCAAGAGAAGAGCTCTTTATAATCACAACCAGACATTAGTGTTTAGCAAGTCATGAAAGGGCAAGGAAACTTTCCTTTTAATCATTAAATGCTGGCAAAGTCAGAGTAGCCATCTATATAAAAAAAATCCCTACTTGGCAATCACGGTTTCTCCATAGGAAGAAATTGAAATTGGCATTCCAAACACAGGAAAGTTAGGAAATTGGAAACACAATGTGGGCCGGGCCAAACCTTTGAAATCCTGTAGAGTGCTACTGATGTCAATTAATGAGAAGCAGGACTTTGCTGAGAGGGTCCGCTTGGAAAACACATTAACACACGTTAAACATGTTTTCACAAGCTGTAGATTAGAATGATATGGGCTTCCAAGACAATAAAGCAATTACGCTGCATCTCAAAGTCTCCGGCTCTTTGTTAATTCAGGACAATTAATTAGGACAACATAGAGAAGATGTCCAAGAATGCCTGAGCTAACAGCTTAGGGAAGGCCATAGACGTTACAATTTCGATCCTTCCTGGAAAAGATCTTTCCAAGAAGATTGTTCATTTCAATACACACGTGTAGAGCTGAATCATCAATTCTACCTGTATCTGACGATTCAGCACTTACAATGGCTGATGTTCAGGTGTCTTCAAAGACGCCCAATCAAAATTTTCCTGCCAAGACGAGTTGATCAATATCCAAGTCTTCTGCTGATATCGGTCGGCTTGTCTCCCACCATACATGCACCGAATATCATACGAAAATTCATTCAATGTACGGTATTTATGGTGCATCTATGGCCACCTTTATTCTGTTGATGCCCTGTCATATCTCTGCTCTCAAGTCAGATCTACAGCTTTATTCTTTTTGTGGGGAAAACAACTGCCTCAATTGATGCTTACAATTTAATTCCCACCATTTAATTATGACCACTAGCGGCTGTTGCTATGATGTTTAACAGGTACACATACTGGAAGTTCTAGGACCTAAATAAATATATATATATTTTTAAATTGTCAATAGTGCGCCCATTATTTCTTATGATACACAAGTGACTTGGTTTCTAGACCTAAAAAGTTTATTCTTCTTTTTATATAGATTATACTCTTATAAATGGACTTGTGTGTATTATAAAAAAAAGAATGTACATTCTACATTAAAAGAAATTGGAAGTCAACTTGAAGTTCCAAGCCTTCAATAAAACATCAGTCACTGCCTTGTGCCTTTATATGAACTGAAAACTCTTCTACTTTCTTCAGAGTTCCCTGTATAACTCAGTCTGCAGCCTTGTGCCTTTATATGGTCACAGAACAACCCCTCAGTGACTTCTAATATCCTTATCATTTACAGTAGGGGGTACATTATCCCTTATAATACATGAGTGATACTCAGAGTTCCCTGTATAACTCAGCCTGCAGCCTTGTGCCTTTATATGGTCACAGAACAACCCTTCAGTGACTTCTAATATCCTTATCATTTACAGTAGGGGTTACATTATGCCTCATAATACATGAGTGATAATCAGAGTTCCCTGTATAACTCAGCCTGCAGCCTTGTGCCTTTATATGGTCACAGAACCCCTCAGTGGCTTCTAATATCCTTATCATTTACAGTAGGGGGTACATTATGCCTTATAATACATGAGTGATACTAAGAGTTCACTGTATAACTCAGCCTGCAGCCTTGTGCCTTTATATGGTCACAGAACAACCCCTCAGTGACTTCTAATATCCTTATCATTTACAGTAGGGGGTACATTATCCCTTATAATACATGAGTGATACTCAGAGTTCCCTGTATAACTCAGCCTGCAGCCTTGTGCCTTTATATGGTCACAGAACAACCCCTCAGTGACTTCTAATATCCTTATCATTTACAGTAGGGGGTACATTATCCCTTATAATACAAGAGTGATACTCAGAGTTCCCTGTATAACTCAGCCTGCAGCCTTGTGCCTTTATATGGTCACAGAACCCCTCAGTGGCTTCTAATATCCTTATCATTTACAGTAGGGGGTACATTATGCCTTATAATACATGAGTGATAATCAGAGTTCCCTGTATAACTCAGCCTGCAGCCTTGTGCCTTTATATGGTCACAGAACCCCTCGTGACTTCTAATATCCTTATCATTTACAGTAGGGGGTAAATTAACCCTTATAATACATGAGTGATACTAAGAGTTCACTGTATAACTCAGCCTGCAGCCTTGTGCCTTTATATAGTCACAGAACAACCCCTCAGTGACTTCTAATATCCTTATCATTTACAGTAGGGGGTACATTATCCCTTATAATACATGAGTGATACTCAAAGTTCCCTGTATAACTCAGCCTTGTGCCTTGTGCCTTTATATAATCACAGAAACCGGTCAGATACCTATAATATCCTCCTTAGCTTGTTAAATTTCTAACAACGGTATACTTTCCAGTAGGAGTACTGTATATTAGCCTCTGCCTTTAGTGGAGTAGCTTAAGGAGATAGCTGTCTTATTGTCAAAAAATCTGTGCCTGCTTTCAATTTAAATTACTTTGTGTATTTGTAAATCTCCATCCAAACCTAGTCTGTTCTACTGAACTCCTGGCAGAGGTTAATGCTCACAGAAAAAGCAAAAATCAAGGTCCTTATCTCAGGCCCGCTGACAATATTCATCCTTAATTGAAAAGTCCTGAATTCGTTTAGCAGTTACAACTAATGCTGATTGATGAAGATTAGAACATGTCTTCCTCCCATTAGATGATGTCTGTTTCATATCAAGATAATGAACAAAGGAAAGTAATAATGTAGGAAGGGGTTGATTCAATCTCCCAATGGGTAATTGGTGTAAAAGAGATAAATGCCTGAAAACCCGTCATGTTAATCTCCTCCCCCTGGTGACTCGCTCACAAATACAATGCGAAATAAGGAAGGAAGTCGATCAGAAGAACTTCTATAACATCCTCAGAAAATTCCTTGGACTAATAAACTGCTAAAACAGTAATGCAGAAACAGGAATACTCATATTTCGTATATCGGTAACTTCATCGATTGGGCAACCTTGGAAATTTAATTGCAAAAGAATAATGTTTACTTCCAGCCATCTTCCTTATTAACATATTTAATTCTTGTTCTTGCCAACGAACAATTAATCTTAAGGGCTCTTACACATGGGCGGTTTTTCCTGCGCTCCCCTGCGTTGCGCTTTCTTCCGGCATAGGAGTAGACGCACTCAATTATTGTGAAGGGGCTGTACTCACACAGATGCATGTAAGCGCTAAATGCAGGTGTATGTTGCATTTCATCTGCGTTCAGTGCTTACATGCGTCTGTGTGAGTACAGCCCCTTCACAATAATTGAGTGCGTCTACTCCTGCGGCTGAACGGAAGAAAGTGCAACGCAGAGGAGCGCAGGAAAAACGGCCCGTGTGTAAGAGCCATAAGACCACTTGTCCTTTGAAAGATTACAACTGGGAAGTTTGCCCATTTTTAGTATGTTAAAAGGCCAGTTCTTTTCAATTGGTCTTCATTTTTTTTAATGGTTATGGTTTTTGCATTATTTGCCTTTTTCTTCTGACTCTTTCCAGTTTCCAAACAGGGCTCACTGACCCAGGCATCCTTCAACTATTGTTCTTTGATGCTACAAAATGTATTGTGTATCTTTACAAATACCTGTTATCCAGAATACTAATTTGGATCTTCATACCTTAAGTCTACTGGAAAATCATGTAAACATTAAAGGGATCCTGTCATCGGAAAACATGTTTTTTTCAAAACGCATAAGTTAATAGTGCTACTCCAGCAGAATTCTGCAATGAAATCCATTTCTCAAAAGAGCAAACAGATTTTTTTATATTCAATTTTGTAATCTGACATGGGGCTAGACATATTGTCAATTTCCCAGCTGCCCCTGGTCATGTGACTTGTGCCTGCACTTTAGGAGAGAAATGCTTTCTGGCAGGCTGCTGTTTTTCCTTCTCAATGTAACTGAAGGAGTCTCAGTGGGACATGGGTTTTTACTATTGAGTGTTGTTCTTAGATCTACCAGGCAGCTGTTATCTTGTGTTAGGGAGCTGTTATCTGGTTACCTTCCCATTGTTCTTTTGTTTGGCTGCTGGGGGGAGGGGGTGATATCACTCCAACTTGCAGTACAGCACTAAAGAGTGATTGAAGTTTATCAGAGCACAAGTCACATGACTTGGGGCAGCTGGGAAATTGACAATATGTCTAGCCCCATGTCAGATTTCAAAATTGAATATAAAAAAATCTGTTTGCTCTTTTGAGAAATGGATTTCATTGCAGAAATCTGCTGGAGCAGCACTATTACCTGATTCATTTTGAATTTTTGTTTTTAAATAAACCCAATAGGCTGGTTTTGCTTCCGATAAGGATTAATTATATCTTGGTTTGGATCAAGTACAAGATACTGTTTTATTATTACAGAGAAAAAGGAAATCATTTTAAAAAATCTGACTTATTTGATTATAAAAGAGTGTACGGGAGTGTGCAGGAACAGTCCCCTAATTTTGCTCATAGTGTGTACTGAGAGAGCCCATAAAACTATGGTAGCATAGGTATTCCCCTGTACTAAGCACAATTCAGCAGGAACAGCCCCCTAAGTTTGCTCATAGTCTGTACAGAGAGATACCATAAAATGATGGCAGCATAGGTATTCCCTGTACTAAGCACAATTCAGCAAGAACAGTCCCTAAGTTTGCTCATAGTCTGTACAGAGAGATCCCATAAAACTATGGCAGCATAGGTATTCCCCTGTACTAAGCACAATTCAGCAGGAATAGTCCCTAAGTTTGTTTATAGTCTGTACAGAGAGATACCATAAAACTTTAGCAGCATAGATATTCCCCTGTACTAAGCACAATTCAGCAGGAACAGCCACCTAAATTTGCTCATAGTACTGGTATATAAAATAAACCCAACTTAAAGGGCACCTGTTGACCAAAAATATTATCGCCAACCAAAGGTGTTGATTAGCCGACACTCCGGTTGGGGGAAACAGTAATTTATTTTTTTAATTGCCCCTCGCCAAGGCTAGGCCACCCATACTGGGAGGGAGCTCCTGGTCCGAGCAGCCATGTTGGGGCACAAACATCGGCATAATGAGTGAATGCCACGACTTGCTCATTATGTGCATGAGTGTGATGTCAATAACGCATTATTCGCATGCACTATGCATGACATGGCCGCTCGCAGAGGGGGGCTGTATTGCTAATGCCATGAGAGCAATAGCGCCCTCTACACTAGTGGGGCGGAATTTCTGCTTTAAAAACCGGAAATTCCACTCTTAAAGTTAAAGTAGGCGGCTTTTTGCTGTCCCTGGTTACTGGCTGCTCACTGCCGCCTGAGGCAAGTCTCTCACCTTTGCGTCATGGCAGGAGCGGCCCTGTTTGTTCTTATCGATATTCTTGGAACTATCTGGTTGAAATAGCAATGTTTTCACATATCTGAAATCTTGCTGAGGGGGAGGCTGACTGAAGGTTGGACTTTAACGATGGTGTTTGAACAGTAACCGCAAGATGGGTTATTGAACAGGGGCCATAACTAGTGATGGGTGAATTTGTCCCGTTTCGCTTCACCACGAAATTCGCGAAATGGGCAAAAAATTCACAAAACGTGAATTCTGCCGCTGGCGTCAATTTGCCAGTGTCGGAATTGTCGCCGGCGGCATTTGACACACATTAAAGTCAATTGGCGTCCGTATATTTGTCGGCTAATTTTCGTGGCAATGGACTAATTTATTTGCGTAAATTTGCCGCAAATTTGCGCCTGCAGAATAAATTAGCCCATCACCAGCATAACATGTCCTTTATATGATAAGCTCTGCTTTCACTGAATTAGATATAAAGGTGTAACAAAGATATCCTGCAAGAGGACAGATGCATTCCAAAAACATAGTATTACCCAGAGGCCGACACATGTATCTGGAAAGAAAACTCTTCATTGGGACATGATGGCATTTTTACATGTGTTGGCAGTGTCACTGGGTTAAAGGAGAAGGAAAGGTTAAAACTAAGTAAGCTTTATCAGAAAGGTCTATATAAATACACCAATATTTTTATCAAAAAAAGCATTTCTTTCCTTCTGTTGTGTACACATGGGCTTCTGTATCTGACTTCCTGTTTTCATCTTAAACCTCCAGGGCTAGGGCTTGAGCATGCTCAGTTTGCTCCTCTCTCTCTCTCCCTCTCCCCCTCCTTCCTGTAATCTGAGCCCAGAGCTATGAGTGAGCAGGGAGAGACTCAGGCAGGAAGTGATGTCACAGCAAACTGATATGGCAGCTGCTATCCTAAACAAAGAGCGTTTCTAGAGCTTTTTACTCGGGTATGGTAAAGCATTCTACAGAATAAATATAGTATTCTAGCCTGTCGTTAATCTATTGGCAATAAACTACCTCGGTAGCTTTCCTTCTCCTTTAAGGGTTAATGAAGAGATCTGTGCATTGCTCCGTGCATTAGAGGCAGGAATGCAGGGATTAAGTTAAATGTGTTTCTAGGAGAGAGTGTTACAACTGAATTCATTTATTGCAAAATATGCTTGAATCCTGCCAGTAAACATTCCATACAACATGTTGGAAATGACCCTGTTTTTAATTAGTGAAAATGTAATATGCTGTTAGCCCTATCATACATTTAATGCTTGCTCTGTTAATTTGAGGTTTCGGGTAGAAAAGGGGGAAAAAAGAAATGTTTAATTTGACAGCTCTGCACAGCTTCAGCATGATGAACGCCAGACGTGAACTTGGAAGCCATTACGGGATACCACTTTAGTGGCTCAGTTTCCGAATTCCGCCCAGGAATAAGTGCAGGTACGTAAAATACAGTTAGAGTTATTATATGCACCATTTGTTTTATTTTTCTCCCCAGCTCTGATACTTTTTCACTTCTCCATCTGCTTTCCAATGTTTTTTTTTCCTTTGTCTTCTTTTTATGATATCTCTGCATTTACTTCTAACAACTTGGCTGGGGTGGGATTGGACAAACAATGAGAGATTTGAACTAGTGATAGGTGAATTTGTCCCATTTCACTTCGCTGGAAAATTTGGGAAAATCCAGAAACGGCGAAAAATTAGCGGAATGCAAATTTTGACGCTGGCCTTAAAGTCAATGCGCGTCCAAATAATGTTGACGCGTGACGGTTTTGACGCAAGCGACTTTGCGCCGTCAAATTTTCGCGACACTTTATTTGACGGTGGTGAAATTCACCGCGAATTTTGGCCTGGCAAATTTATTCGACCATCATATAAAGAGATAAAATTGTCAGAAGTATATGTAAAGTAATGTAGTTGGAATAACTGTCACTTTTTATGCTTACAAGGAGGAGTCCATTTCAAGTTGTGACTGCCACCTGCCATAGTGTCCCATTGTAGCTTGCATCTGCCGCTTCTCTCTAAAGCTGGCCAAACACTTAACATTACAACCGATTACATTCGAATTTCAATTTTCTTTTATTTCTCTAAAACACTAAAAATTTGAGATGTATTAAGTGTAAAAACCACGGGAAATACTGAATACTAAAAGAAAAAAGCATGAGGTCCTATAAAAGACAAGGGGAGCTGTGCGGATCCAATTGGACTTTTTAGCCATTCAGACTTTTAAAGGTTTTTGGCGGTTTTTTTTTTTTCGCTAGTAAGGGCAGAGACAGACGTGAAGATTCAGGGAGATTTAGTTGGCCAGTGACTAATCGCCTCTTCTTTGGGCTACTAATCTCCCGAAAAGCCTTCCCGCCAACTAGAATCTAAATCGCCAGACGGGATGACACTCGAAGTGCTTCGTTTTCTGAAGTTGTCTCACGAGGAACCTTCGGGCAACTTTGGAAAACGACGTCCTCCGAGTGCCATCCCGCCGGCGATTTAGATTCTAGCCAATGGGAAGGTTTTTGGGCACATAAGTCGCCCAAAGAAGAGTCGGTTAGTAGCTGCACGACTAAATCTCCCCGAATCTTTATGTCTGTCTCTGCCCTAATTGTTTGAATCAAAACAATTTGAAGTCAAATTTTTATTTTTTAGCACATTGTTCAGCATTTTTTTCCCTAGGGCCAAATGATCTTATTCCAATGACGGGAATACAATCTGATGGGAAGATCAGTCTGCTTAATCAGCATCTGGACAATTTTCTGCCCACATATTAGTAGGTTAGACCCATCCGAGGGCCCCATACATGGGCTGATTTGTCAGCTTATCTGCCTGTATATAAGGGCCCTATGACAGATATCTGGGCAAAAATCATCCATAAGTCGATGTTCCTGTCAGATCGAGGCTCTCATGAGTTAGTTGATGCAGTCCTCACGCTGATAGCGAGTATTTCTTCCATCGTAATCCAAAAGCTTGGTTGTAAGGGCACCAATTGCATTATGCCTGATATCGCCCACCTTTGGTGGGCATATTGGTGAAAGATCTGTTCATGTCACCAAACAAGTGGATCTTATAGTACAGGTATGGGATCCAGAAAGATCAGAATTACTAAAAGGCCATCTTTTTAAAAATGATTTTCTTTTTCTCTGTAAGAAAAAAATGGTAGCTTGTACTTAAATGATACAAAGTTATAATTAATCTTTATTGGAAGTAGAACCAGCCTGTTGAGTTTATTTAATGCTTACATGATTTTCTAGTAAACGTAAGGTATGAACATCCAAATTACGGAAATATCTGTTATCTGGAAAGCCCCAAGCATTCTGGATAACAGGTCCCATACCTGTTGTCACGGCCGGCACCCGATACCAGAACAAATGCCAAGCACCCTGGTCTCGGCTCGGCTTCACCAGTAGTGTGACCACCTTTGGGCTTCGGGAGGAGCCCTCAGCTTACTTGGGTGCCACCTGGACTTTACGAGGGGTACAAGCCGAGATGTTCTGGCTGGCGAAGGGGCACGGCTGTTAGCAGAGTCTTTTGGGCCGAAGGTCACGGTACAAAAGGATTAGGCAGAAGGATGGTCAGACAGGCTGGGTCAAGGCAGGTGGATATCAGAATCGTCAGGCAGGCAAGGGTCAAACCGGGATGTCAATTAAGGGGTTAAGCAAGAGAGTTGTCGTAGGCAGGCTAAGGTCAGGATACAGAGTTCAGAGTAGTCAGGATACAGGCAGGGTCAAACACAGGTTATCAGACCGACAAGATTCAGATCAGATGCACTAGGCTCAGGAAACCACAAGAAACAAGTTCTATCACGGGCAAGGAACAGTACACTTGTCACGGTCGTCACCCAACACCAGAACAAACACCAGGCACCCTGGTCTCGGCTCGTGCTTCGCCAGTAGTGTGACCGCCTGTGGGCCTCGGGAGGAGCCCTCGGCTTACTTGGATGCCACCTGGACTTAAACGAGAGGTGCAAGATGGAAGTTCTGGATAGGCAGAGGGGCACGACTGTAGAGTAAAGTCTTTGGACAGACGGTCGCAGTGCAAGGCGTGAAGGAGTAGAATAGTCAGATCAGGCTGGGTCAAGGCAGGCAGAAAGTCAGCGTAAACAATTCAGGCCGGGTCTGGGCAGGCAGCGTTCAAAGCGTGGTCAGGCAGGCAAGGGTCAAAACCGGGAGATCAAACAGATGGGATGAGGCAGAATCGGAGTCAAATAACAAGCAAGGGTCAGGTTCCAGAGATCAGTGTAGTAAAACAGCCAGGCAGGGTCAAACACAGGAAATAATCAGACTAGAAGCTTAACAGTACAAAGTACAAGGCACCAGGAACAAACCTATCACGGGCAACCATAAAACCACAAATGCCCATTTAAATATTTTGAATCTGGCGCCATTGCGCGCTGACGTCATCCGTCAGATTTCCAGTCTGGGCCTGAGCCCACGGACCAAGAAATTACTGGGAACCTCATCCAAAAATCAGGTGGATAGTACATACTATAAGTGCAGCTTTCCAACATGTTTGTACCTTTGGGCGATATTTATATACATACTGTATATCAGCCCCATAACTTGGCACAATGATGAAAAAAAATTGATGCTCACCTTCATTTTTCTCCATATATGGAGTAGGAACGTCCCATAAACGGCACCTAAAATATGTGTAACATAGTTGAAAAAAATGATGACTTTTTAAAGTAGTTTATTTCCCATACTCAGTAAGACAACGCAACTAGCAGCAAAGCGATACAAACTGGATACTCTCTTTTCTTGCATAAACGACAGGCTTGTTTTCTGAAAT
The DNA here is from genome assembly GCA_038501925.1 of Xenopus petersii. Classification (NCBI taxonomy): domain Eukaryota; kingdom Metazoa; phylum Chordata; class Amphibia; order Anura; family Pipidae; genus Xenopus; species Xenopus petersii. The sequence goes on along the minus strand of CM076689.1, from coordinate 107,686,378 downwards.
ATCACTGGGACTCGGGTGCTATTGAAATATTTATATTATACAAAGATGATAAAGCTGTCTTCTTCTGAATGTGATTAGTGGAGAACCACAGGCAACCATAATAGTAGTTGATTTATCATACACCTGCAATGGGTTTCGGCTGACAAAAATTACCAAAAACCGTGCTCATCAAAATGAACTGTTCCGGCAAATGCTAAACATTTTTTAAAGTTAATTAAGCCCAAAGTGTTTTCATCTTTACATGGAAAATATTCTGTATTTATAAGAAGGATTTATTTTCCATATGAGTGCATAGCCCATTGCACAAAAATACTTCTCTGTAGATACTATTTATAACTGTGGTATAAAGATTTTCCTACCTGTACGATGGACGAGACGACCGTTAACTTTGCTTCTGACGATATCTGTTTTTAGTCTGCTACCATACATGCACCAAATATCATTATCTGTGCATCTATGGCCACCTTTAATGTTTGAGTTGGTTTTAGCCTTCTACCCATCCCACAACAGAACAATACTCTAAGGGGAATATTTATCAAAGTCCGAATTTATCTCAAAATTTTCTGCTACAAACACCGATCAAATCCGCTTGGGTTTCTTACCCTTATTTATTATTACATTTGCCCAAAAATTTGCCTTGCGGGATGAAAAAAATTGGATTTTCACGGGTTTTTTTCCGATTTTTCATACAATTTTCATGATTTTTTCAGATTTTTCACCCAAAAACTCAGATTTTTGTTTGAAAACTCAGAAAACTTTGGGGTATTGCACAAAACCCAGCGACCATCAAAAAATCATTGAGACTTTTCCCATTGACATCCGAGATGCCGAATCTGACTTTTTCATACTCAGGGTTTAATACATTTCCAAAAATGTTTTATTTTTTAATAAAATATAAATAAAATAAAAATAATTAAATTTTTTGCATTCAGAGTTTAGTAAATAACCCCCTACGTGCTGCCTTTGAAGTTGTTGCCAGGTGTGTATCAGTACAGGTTGCCCATTATCCAGAAAGCTCCGAATTATGGAAGGACCGTCTCCCATAGACTCCATTATAATCAAATAATCCACATTTGTAAAATGATTTCCTTTTTGTCTGTAATAATAAAACAGTTCCTTGTACAATAATTCAGTAGCAAAACAGTCCTATTGGGTTTATTTCATTAATATTTTTAAGTAGACAAAGTATGGGGATCTAAATTACAGAAAGTTCTCTTATCCGGAAAAGTCTCGAGCATTCTGGTTAACAGGTACCATACCTGTACTAGAGATGTGCGGGTATACTGATAACTGCTGGTCTTACAGGTTAAGGGTCAGGTTAAGAGTCAGGGCATATGCCCTCATTTAAAAAGAGTTTTCACATGATAAAGGAAAACTAAACCCTAAAAATGTATGTGGCTAAAATGCCATATTTTATACAATGACCTTATTGCACCAGCCTAAAGTTTCAGCTTGTCAATAGCAACAATGATCCAGGACTTGTCACAGGGGGTCACCATCTTGGAAAGTGTCTGTGACACTCACATGCTCAGTGGGCTCTGATTGGCTGTTGAGAAGCGAAGCTTAGGGGTCGTCACTAATTATCCAGCAGAAAATGAGCTTCCCCTGTAATATAAACTGATGCTACAGGTTTGCTGATTATTAAATTCTGATGCTAATTGCACTGGTTTCTGTGCTGCCATGTAGTAGTTCTCTGTATTAATTACTAATCAGCCTTATATTGTGACATTTCTATTCTATGTGTACTGTATATTGTGAGTGGGTCCCTAAGCTCAGTAAGTGACAGCAGCACAGAGCATGTGCAGTGAATCAGCAGAAAAGAAGATGGGGAGCTACTGGGGCATCTTTGGAGACACAGATCTTTACTGTTAAAGGACTGTGGTTGCCTTGGGCTGGTACAGAAGCCCAAAACATAATGCAGAACATTTCATGCCTACTTCTTTAGTTACGCTTTAGTTCTCCTTTGCTCCAATGAGAATCCTGTCCACCAGGGCTACATCAGCTATCTTGCTCTGATCTAAAGTAGGGTGACCACTGCACATGTTATTACATTCTAATATCAGGAAGGAGGACATGGTGCTATTCAGATATTCAGTATTCAGTATTGGCCTAGCATCACCATTTTTAAGAACCTGTAGCAGCATCACGAGACCTAAATTCATTGGCAGCCAAGGAAGAACCTCACTGATTGCCATGCTGGAAAGCCACATCCATATTAGTTCAAACCCAGGTCAGATATCCATGAAAATATTTGGTTTACAAAAGTGGCAATATTTTTAGCAACAAGGAGGAAGGAGTTACAGTCAACACAGCTGGGCTCGTAGTTTTTATATCTTACAGCTCTCTCCCCAAAGAAAAAACTGTGTGACATCTCTGTTAACCTTTGGCTGATCACCAGAGGGGGCTTTTGTGAGCCGGAATGCAGAGCAACCCCTTCCAGACTTAAATCTCTTAACACAAGCCAGCTTACAGCTGCAAATGCCTGGGACCCATGCTCGCTTTATAATACATTTCCCTGGAGGAAATGTTTCAGCTCTTACAGAACGTTTATTCCTTGCACCCCGCAGTGTTACATCACCGCGCCACACTCGCTCACTTCAAAGCTCCAGTCCAACGTTGGCTTTTTGTCTATGATTTTTTTTTACTATATACAAAATTAGGAATTCTTTAGAAACAGAATCTGACAGCCGATACGAACCTACTGGCCCATCCAATATACTCATTTTACATTTACATAAAGGGAAAACTACAGTAAAGAGCTCTAACTGTAATAACAGTGGTTCCCAAACTGTAGAGCTGAACGGCTGGGGAAGTTCAGCCTGAAGGCCATTTAGGGTGGAAATTTGTGAGAATGGCCACCTGACAGCCTAGTCTAGAGGTCAAGTAGGTTGAAATTTAAAATAAATTACTTGCTGTACTAGATATTCTTGAAACTGTGGCTGAATGACAACAAAATTATCCTACAAAGGGGGCACTAACAAAGTTGGACCTACAGGGTCCTGGCCAAGTGTTGGGCCTTCAAGAAATGAAAAACGTTGTTATGCTTCAGATGTTGAGCAAAGGCAGAGGGCCACTATTGTGCATCCAGAACTGCACAGGGCCTCATGGGGCCCCGTATAACTCCTGGGTCCCCCTGCAGCCACAGGGTCAGCTTACTCTGTAGTTACTGCCCTGTCCAGGAGGTTATAAAATGAGAGGTTGCTTATTTGATCTGACCAGCAGAGTGCCAAGTTAAATGGGGCTAATCAGAGTCCTTTGCCCTTCAAGCCAAATATCTCCATTATAAAGGCCTAGGAAGAGGGATCTGCTGGAAAAGGACCACATGAAGGCATTGTTGACTGAATACAGCATGTGAAAAAATGTGCAAGTTTGTGCACATTAAAATGCAATACACAAAGCACACTGCCTTACACCTAGCACTAGGTCTAATCAGGCCTGGATTTGTGGAAAGGCCACCAAGGCCCAGGCCTAGAGTGGCAGGATTTTAGGGGGCTGCATGCTGCCCAACCACACCCACATTGGTTCAGAAACACTGGGGATACAATAGTTTGTTAAATTTCCTATGTGCCAATCCCCATTGCTCCAGTCCCCTTTGATGAAAATTTGTGCGAATAAAAGGGAGGGGGCGATGAACGGCAATGGGCCTAGGGGCGCACACAATCCAGCCCTGGGTCTAATACAAGAAGCACAGAGGGTGAAGGATGCACTGCAGTGTAATCCTACCATTCAGTGTTGGACTGGCCCACCGGGATACCAGGAAAACTCCTGGTGGGCCCAGGTGTCCGTGGGCCCTCTTGTTTCTAAACATTAAGCCTATTTTATGGTAATTCCTATTTCTTTATGGGAAAATTGTATAATAATGGAAGAATATAGTAAATAGATATAAAAGACTAGGAGAATAAAGAGGTTGAATGAGAAGAGAAGGATTAATTGCTTGGAAAGTGGACCCATGGTCTAAGGTTTTCTTGTGGGCCCACAGTCTAAGGTTTTCTGGTGGGCCTACGGTCTAAGGTTTCTGGTAGACCCACAGTCTAATGTTTTCTGGTGGGTCCATGGTCCAAGGTTTTCTGATGGGCCCACGGTCTAAGGTTTTCTGGTGGGCCCACGGTCTAAGGTTTTCTGGTGGGCCACGGTCTAAGGTTTTCTGGTGGACCCACGGTCTAAACTTTTATGGTGGGCCCACTGTCTAAGGTTTTCTGGTGACCCACAGTCTAAGGTTTTCTGGTGGGCCCACGGTCCAAGGTTTTCTGATGGGCCCATGGTCTAAGATTTTCTGGTGGGCCCACGGTCTAAGGTTTTCTGGTGGGCACACGGTCTAAACTTTTCTGGTGAGCCCACCACGGTCTAAGGTTTTCTGGTGGGCCCATGGTCTAAGGCTTTCTGGTGGGTCATGGTCAAGGGTTTTCTGGTGGATCCATGGTCTAAACTTTTCTGGTGGGCCCACGGTCTAAGGTTTTCTGTTGAGCGCCTGGCACTGCTACCATTCAAAATGTACAATATACAGGGGGTCCCATTGTGCATTGTACCAATGCAAGCTATATCATTTTGTTTCTGAAACTTCACAGAATTAAGGGTTGCACTTGTGTGCAGCTCTGGTCTAGTCATGTGATGCTCAGAGAGTCCCAAGTGCAATCTGTCCACTGTTAAAATTTTTGGCCATGTTTTACTTATATTGTTGTGATGTTTAAGCCCTAGAGCACACAAAATTTTGTAACAGTTGGTGGCCGGTAAAATTATTCAATAACTTGGAAAACAGCTGCACCCTGTGGGAAATAAGAGGAATCCCTAGAGTGCCTCTAAATATTTAAAAGAAAACATAGATACTATATATATGCAACAGAGGTTATACTGTAACTATGCAAGAAAGAAAGGAAAAGGGATTCCACTTTATGAAAATCCTGCGGTCTTAGAAGAGGGCAGTAAATGTGCCAAATGTGGTGCTGAATGGATCTGGAAAAATGAGGTGAGATGTTAATATGTTAGAAATTCTCTGCATCTTTTAAAGACCAGTTATTTTTAGTCCCATATTTCAAGGCCAAATACAAACATTTCCCAAGCATTCTCAAAATGTGTAATATATTCCAAGTTCTTTGAACTCTGCCTTGCAGCTATATAATGGGCATGTTCTCAGAAGCTGAACTTTTTCTTGTTTCGCCACATTTTATACTCTGTGGTCTGGGCATCTAGTTGTTTGTGAAAAGCCAGTCATTTTGGTATCCACTTAAACTCCTAAAACCAGGCTGAGAAACATAAATAGAATAGGTAATAATGTTAGTCCTTACATGTACATGAAAGACACAAAAAAGCATCGATATGTTGAGAGTTGGGTTATAAAACTGATGGATAATTACCTATTACCCTAAACTGTTTGCAAAGGAAAGAGAGGCTCTGATGCCCCATACCTGCATGAAAGGAGGGGTTTCAGATTTTCAACCAACAGGATTGCAGGGCAAGCTCATAGGGCCCCATATATACAAAAATGAAAATACAATCACAAGACAGATTGTTGAAAATGATGAAGCAAAAAGATAAAAGAGGTGCATTTTATACATTTTAAAGTGCATGTAAAGGCAAAAAAATAAAATCTCATTTATACTTTCTTTAATTAAAATGAAACTTATTTCCAATGTACTTACATAAAAAATGTGTGGATAGAAATTTCAGACAGTACCTAACTGCTCTGCAGGGAAACAATCATACTTATGAACAGCAGGGGGAGCCCCCGCCTTACTTCCCAGCCATGCAGAACTCAAGCAGCTTTGTTTGTTTCCCTGCAGAACAGTTGGTGACTGTATAGAGATTTGTATTGGATTTTATTTTTGCCTTTAGATTCCCTTTACTGTTTCCAACTCCAGCTGCATTACAGTTTGTATTAAACAATACAAAAACTATAAAATCCACATTAGATTACATGACAACACAGGACCCAGTGCAGTCTGTATATTCTGATTATTAATCAGTCTAACTGTATTGGCTTCTGGCGGATATTATTTGACTTGTGCTGTTTTGATAATTTATGACGATCCCTAAGCAGCCCCGCCTCCACTGAGCATGTGCACAGTCTTGGTCTTGCAAAGATGTTTAACAAGATGGTGACCCCCTGTAGCCAACTTTGAAAGCATAAATAATTTGTTTGATTAGGCTTGTGGTTCAGTAAGTTTATGTTTAGTATACAAAATACAGCATTTCTAGCCTTATTCTATTTTACACTTTATTCCCCTTTAAGAAGAATTGGGACAGAGATGCTCTGTTTAATATTAATGTTACCATTAATATTTTTGGGATTTTGCTAACTCCTTGCTACCCTTTGGGTCGAGCAAATGGTCCAGAGCCCCGCCTTACTGCATCAGGAGATGGAAACATTCCTCATTCAGCTTCAATGGATTCATAAGCCTCTTAAAAAAACAAGAAAACTTTTTAAATTGTTTTTAGGTGTTTTTTTTTTTCATTCTCTTGGATATGTAAACAATGTTGATTGCTTTAATCAACACCCGGGCACGTTACCAGGTCTTGCACCGCCGTAGGGGAAGACGGAAAGAGGAAAATGTTATCTGCAAATGATACGTTAACTCAACTGCTACACAAAATTCAGTTAAAAAGTGTACAATAGTAATTATGATTTTTTTAATCTTGGCAGCATAAAAAATACTGTGTATTGCATATCTATGATTTTTCTATAATGGCTTTATTATTTACAAAAATACACAAGCGAAGGGTGTGCTCCACTCCTCCACCATCATCACCTTACTTCCATTCCATTCATTGCGCTGATGGTTAAATTAACTGGGGGCACCTATAAATCCTTTTTACCCTTTTATCTATACACAGGTATGGGACCTGTTATCCAGAATACTCAGGACCTGGGGGGTTTTCAGATAATGGATCTTTCCGTAATTTGGATCTTTGTGCCTTAAATCTACTAGAAAATCATGTAATCCAACAGGCTGTTCCAATAAGGATTAATTATACTTTAGTTGGGATCAAGTACAAGCTACTGTTTTATTATTACAGAGAAAAAGGAAATCATTTTAAAAAAAATTGGATTATTTGGATAAAATGGAGTCTAAGGGAGGTGGCATATCTGTAATTCGGAGCTTTCCAATAACAGAACCCATTCACATTTATATTCCTTTGTGTTTTACATATATCATACTACCTTTTCTGGATTTACAGCATTTTTATATCAGACAGATGACAACCCTAATTACATGTCATTAACATCAATCTGTGCCCCAGTGGAGAGATTAGATTACAAGTAATTTGAATGCAAGTGTCTTCCATTCCCATTCTTTGGAGGCAAAGTGGCCGTTGCTAGTGAAAATTCGCCAGAAATCCAATCGGCAGGGACATCACCAATTCTCAGGTGCAGACGACAATTCTCTAGCGAAAGAGACCATGTTGTGGGCGCATCGCCCCTGAGAAATTGACCTTGGATGTCATGTAAAGGAAAGATCATGATTGTCCCCTAGCCTGGCTGAGGACAATAAAATCCCCTGGATGGTCAGATCTGGCACACAGACTTCCAGCTGGACAGTATTGATGTAACATTTAAAAAGCCAGGAAAAAAATATTGTGTAAAAAAAACCTTTGGGTCTAAAGGCAGAGACGCTCAGGTTCAGTTTTTAGTCGCCCGGCGATAAATCGCCTCTTCTTCAGGACGACTAATCTCCCCGCACTGCCTTCCGCTGGCTAGAATGTAAATTGACGGCAGGATGGCAATTGGTGCACTTTGTTTTCTGCAGTTGCCTCACGAAACTTCGGGCGACTTTGGAAAACAAAGTGATCTGAGAGCCATTCCGCTGGTGATTTACATTCTAGCCAGTGGGAGGCCGTTCGGGGAGCTTAGTCGCCCTGAAGAAGAGAAGATTTGTCGCCATGCAACTAATCTCCCCGAATCTGAGCGTGTGCCCTGACCCTTAAGAGATGGATGAACGGAATTCATGGGATTACAACTCTGCTGAATGTGAACTCAGAGTTGGGATTCTCCTAATACAGGATTTGGTTTGGGATCCAGACGAATCCTTGTCCTTTCTGCAGGATTTTGGTTCAGAATCATTTTTAAAGATAGGATCCAGTTTCAGGTTTCAGCTTTAGTTAGGCCAAATATTTTTTTTGGAGAATTTAGTATTCAACCATACCCAAAACTAGGGATGCACCAAATCCAGGATTCGGTTCGGGATTCGGCCAGCATTCGGCCTTTTTCAGCAGGATACGGCCGAACCGAATCTGAATCCTAATTTGAATATGCAAATTAGGGGTGGGAGGGAAATTGCGTGACTTTTTGTCACAAAACAAGGAAGTAAAAAATGTTTTCCCCTTCCCACCCTTAATTTGCATATGCAAATTAGGATTCGGATTTGGTTCGGTATTCGGCCGAATCTTTCACGAAGGATTCGGGGGTTTGGCCGAATTCAAAAAAGTGGATTCGGTGCATCCCTACTCAAAACCCAAAAAATATCGATTTGGTCCAACGCTAAATAAGAACTTGTCATTATTTATTCAGGATGGAAAATATTTTTTTGCAAAACTCAGTCTTTGCCCACAATGGTAAATTAACTATCTTGGCAAAGAGGTGAAAGCATCATATTGTGTAGAGCCGGCTAACACATGACAACCCTTTCCTATTTCTCTCCGTCAATGATCTCCACCACTTTCCACTGAGGATGCCAGATTGCTATTGAGATTTGCACTCTTCATTCATGGATTTGCAGTTCGCATTACCTGCATTGGCAAAACATTATTTCGTCTTATTTCCAGGATGAAAACACAGATCCATCCAAATTTAGGGAGTGTGAGGATTACAGGAATTTCATGACACATTGGTTATTGGGCAACTCAGTGGGATTAAAAACAATTCATGTGCATTGTCCAGAATGTCTCCAAACATGGTGGCGGATCATAATACAGGATTTTCTAATGTAGGTGCCGAATCCCTTTTCACCAAATTAAATAATATAGTTGTTTAAAAGCTTCTTTCAGGTGTCATGCTTCCTATACATACATTGTATTCATATAACCACCGTTATGCAAAATTACCTTGGTGGAATGTTGTTTGTATAAACCTGAGAGATTCCTTTTCATCGTTTCTGTGTTATTTGTAAAATATCGACCTGCATCCTGGAGCTCGGTAAAACTCTCAATATTATGACAATGATTAGACTATTGGGTAGGGTGCTTAAACAGGCAGAACTATGTAAAAGCATGTTTGTACACAGTGGATTCCAATAGAATGCACCGTTCATAGAAAGTGGTGGTTGACCTGTGTTGGGAGCAACACAATTAAGACAAGACAATTAAGACAGACTTGAGCAAATAGAAGCGTTTGGTCTTAAGATGCTATAGATATAAGTGACCATAACTGTACACAATGCAACAATGCACACTACTAATTCTGTTTCCCAGAACTGCCGACGGGTATTAAAAACCTTTCAGGGCTTCAATTTAAAGCAAATATTAGACTGCAAGCCTATACAGTATACGGCTACCTTACTCATAGGGGGTTATTTATCAAGGTCCAAATTTATCTCAGTATTTCTAATATCAAACTCGAGCAACTTCAAATTTCCGAATGGACCTTATTTATGAAGAAAAAAGGCCGAAAAAATAGGGTTGGGCAAACTTCTGAGCTTTCCCGAAAACTCAGACTTGTTTGATTTCAGCAAAAACTAAGATTCCCTATTGACTTATACAGGACCTCGAAAGCTTTTAGATGCCGGCAGGGCCGGGCCGCAAAAGTGCCCAAGGCAAGCCGGCTGACGAAGTGCCGGCTCAGCCCGAGTGTGCATGCGAAAGGTGGCGCTTGTCTGCGCATGCGCAAGAAAGATGTGGTTTTTACGTCTTTTTGTGCTCCTGCGCATGCGTAATTTGCCGCGAACATGCGCATGCGTGAATTGGTGCGAGCATGCATCGCACGCATGAAGACAGAAAAATCCTCAGAGAGTCGGGCAGCGGTCTGGGGGTAGGTGACAGAGGAGGTACGTGCCTGGCGCCCCCCCCAGCTTTGGGCACTAGGCACGTGCCTACTCTGCCTACCCCATGGCCCGGCCCTGGATTTTTTAATAAATCTCGAAAAAGTTTGTAGTTTTTTGCTCCAAAAACTACGAATTATTAGAGGTTCGGATATTTGGAGCTTGATAAATAACCCCCTTAAAGTAATCCAAATAGGGTGACATCGGAAATCCCTAGTGCCAGAAACAATTCTGTGTACAAAATCTTGCATGACAGATTAGCTGCAATCGGATAGAATCGAAGGACTCCAGGCCTGGCATGTAATATTAGGAATATTGGAATGTGGGAATATCATTGTCAAGCAGATACCTTCTCATACGATTATCTTTCCTATGGGCCTTCAATATAGATTCTTCTTTTGATGATGGGGCTGAATTACATGGATCCTGCCTGGCATTGAAAGCTGTATTGTTTTAATTTAACCAAAATCCAACCTGGCATATCACAGGCGGTGATATCTTCTTGGAAAGAAACACCTAGCTAGATTTCCCATTATCTCACCCAACTAAATGGCAAATCAACAGAAAGGTAACCTATGTCATATTAAAGGGATACTGTCATGGGAAAATATGGGGTTTTTTTTTTCGAAAATAGTGCTGCTCCAGCAGAATTCTGCACTGAAATCCATTTCTCAAAAGAGCAAACAGATTTTTTTATATTTCATTTTGAAATCTGACATGGGGCTGGACATATTGTCAGTTTCCAAGGTGCTCCCAGTCATGTGACTTGTGCTCTGATAAACTTCAGTCACTCTTTACTTTTGTACTGCAAGTTGGAGTGAAATCATCCCCCCCCCAGCAGCCTAACAACAAAACAACAGATAGCTCCCTGGTAGATCTAAGAACAGCACTCAATAGTAAAAATCCAGGTCTCACTGCGACACATTCAGTTACATTGAGTAGGAGAAACAACAGACTGCCAGACAGCTGTTCCATCCTAAAGTGCTGGCTCTTTCTGACATCAAGCACATGACCAGGCAAAATGAGATGCACCTACACACCAATATTACAACTTAAAAAAATACACTTGCTGGTTTAGGAATGACATTTTCTATTGTAGAGTGAATTATTTGCAGTGTAAATAGTGTCATTTAGAAATAAAAACTACACCATAAAAATCATGACAGAATCTCTTTAACATAAATAAAAGCAACAAAAACTCATCACCGTGGTCCTATGGCATAATTTTCACCCGAAATTGGTTTATGTAGAGCCATTTGAATTTATTGTGATGGCCTAAAAAGAGGGCAGCCCTTTCCTTAATAACAGACTTGGCACCCTGTTCGCTTGGAATCTTCTACTGAATGTGGAAATAAAATGCAAATTTAATCTGGCATTTACAGAGTTAAGAGACACACACCGACACTCTATCTTGAGACAGTTTTGCTTCTGGATACGGACAAGTTAGGGCAAGTCGTAGCAGACGTTTCGTTTTCCTGCCTCAGACATTAAATCCTGATGTAATCTATAGATTAAATGCACGGGTGGCTTCTGCTTCCAGCCATCCAACCTTTCCAGTATTAAATAAGCTACAAGCTCAGGTTTACAATGTGATAGTCTGATCCAAGGGACAATGAAGGGAAAGGATGTGTTCTAGCATTGCAAATGATGCAGTTTATAATTACTTTTGTATCAAATGGCACCCTACGGTATTTCCTATAACCCAAAAATCACAGTATTGGTTACAAGGTGCTTCTAATATGACGTTGTCTCACTCCAGCCCACACAGAGACAATTTTAGGACAATACACTGATTTAAAGGAGAATTAAAGGAGAAGTCATCCTGCACTTGGGGGTGCCAAATGTTAGGCACCCCCAAGTGATTGTATTGCCTTACCTGAAACCCCGGGCCAGTGAAGTTTTCTGCTGATGCCAAGTACCAGTGAGCACCACGGAGCATTTCTCTTCTGTCTTCTGCTTTTTCCATGCGGCTACGCGTGTGCAGTAGAACGAAAAGCCGAACTTTGAAATTTGAAGAAAGAACAAGCCGGAAGAGGATCGTTCTGTGGTGCTCACTGGTATAACCCCGGGCCAGTCCAGTTTTCTGCTGATGGGAGCACCAGGGTTTCAGGTAAGTCAATACAATCACTTCGACATGCCTAACATTTGGCATCCCCAAGCAGGCCCATGTGGGTTCTGGCAAATGCCAGAGGGGCTGCTATAAGGTCCCATAGAAAGTCAATATTTAGTGGGCTGGTCGGGGCTGTTTGGGCCTCTATGTGGGCTGGTTGGGCCTCTGTGTACCTAAAATGCCAGGGCCTATTTTAATTCTCAGTCCGGACCTGTCCGCAAGTGCTAAATGACTTTCCTTCTCCTTTAAGAGCAACCTTTTTGATAGCAGATAATAGAGTAACGCATTTATTGATAATGCGAACAGGCTTTAATGGAAAATAATTATATAACTATTATGATTCACTGGGACCTCAGATACATACATAGGATGATCTCTGGGCTCTCACATCAACTGTTGGCTGACTAATCATTCTTGATCAATGATAAAAGTGAATGGCCAAACTGCAGTCAACAACTTTACTGGACCTATATGCTTCCAAATTGGCCATCCATAGACCCATAGTGTCACAGCCTCAACAGGTGGCCATAGACGTAACAATTGCAATCTTTCTTGGAAAAGATCTTTCCAAGAAAGATTGTTTGTTTCAATACACACGTGTAGAGTAGGGATGTAGCGAACCGCCGACAATGTGTTCGCGAACACCGGCAAAAATGCGAACAGTTCGCGAACAGTTCGCGAACTTCGAACATCCGAAAATCGTTCGATTCGAACGATCGAAGGATTTTAATCGTTCGATCGAACGATTTCCGTTCGAATCGAACGATCGAAGCCATTGGATCGAATGATTTCATTCAATCCAATGGCTTCGATCGTTCGTTTCGAACGAAAATCGTTCGATTTTAGCGATCGAATGGTCGAATGGTCGAACGATTTTGACGCGAACGTCGCGCGACGTTCGCGAACTTGCGGCGGACGCGAACAGTCGAAGTTCGCGCGAACTAGTTCGCCGGCGAACAGTTCGCTACATCCCTAGTGTAGAGCTGAATCGTCAGATATACAGATAGAAACCATAGAATTCTACCTGTATCTGATGATTCCGCACTTACAATGGCTGATGTTTGGGTGTTTTCAAAAGTACCCGATCAAAATTTTTCGTCCAGCCCGATTGATGAGCCGACTGATATCCAAGTCTTCTGCCGATAACATTTGGCATTTTTCCCACCGTATCGTATGAAAATTTGTTTTCTACAATATTATCTGTGCGTCTATGGCCATGGACTAGAAAGCTTATGCTGCAGGTCAGTTGGTTGGATCAGTGCATCCTCATTCAAGGCCAAATTATGCATAAAAAAAATCTTGCTGATGATCAGTGATACCCTGAAAAATGGCACATTGGCGGGCATCTTTGGAGATTTATACCGACACATTAAGAATAGTGTTGGTTCCAGTTTAGCTTGAAGTCTTTCTAGCTGCAGAGGACACATTTCAAGGGAGGGATGAACATTAAATGGATGAGGATTTGATCAAACCACAAACTGCTTAACTTAAAACTAAATCAGTTTCCACCATGCTAAAGGATACAAAGGAACCTTTTTAAAGAATAAAGCCCTAAAGGGATTAAGAGAAAAAGAGAAAATCCATTAAGAGATACCACGCTAAACAATTCTGTCCATTCAAAGGTAAGAATAATTGTATCTCAAATCGCAAGCTATGCATTGCTCTATCAGCACAAATCACTATAAAACAAGATAAACCCAAGTAGGCTTTGTGATGAATAGGGATGTAGCGAACTGTTCGCCGGCGAACTAGTTTGCGCGAACTTCGACTGTTCGCGTCCGCCGCAAGTTCACGAACGTCGCGCGACGTTCGCCAATAGGCGTTCACGTCAAAATCGTTCGATCGTTCGACCATTCCACCGCTAAAATCGAAGGATTTTCGTTCGAATCGAACGATCGAAGCATTCGATCGAATGAAATCATTCGATCGAATGGCTTCGATCGTTCGATTCGAACGAAAATCCTTCGATCGAACGATTTCAATCCTTCGATCGTTCGAATCGAACGATTTTCGGATGTTCGAAGTTCGCGAACAGTTCGCGAACTGTTTGCAAATTTTGCCGGTGTTCGCGAACACATCGGCGGCGGTTCGCTACATCCCTAGTGATGAATTGCAGTTACTCCTATCTTAGAGCAAAACCCAAGGGTTGCTGTCAACATTTATAATAAATATTCTTCAAGGATGAACATTTGGCTCTTTAAAACATATCTGAGTTAAAGTCCTGTAAAAAAAAGCCAAAAAACCCTAATACTGGCAGTACATGTATTGATCTATTCATGTGAACGTTGTCAATAAGCTGAGTTTTAATCACACCCAGGTAGTTGGCCAAATCAGGCTGATTTGATCATCTAAACCCTGGCCCAAAATCATCACACACATCCATAGTTTGTTGTGTTCCTTGTTGAACACAATCATCCAAGCCTTGACAATCTATCTTTGTCCAAGCACTGATTATATAGTTGTGGCCCCACACAGGGGCAATAAGCACCAGCATCAGCCTTTATATAGCCAACTTAAAGGGACAATTCATGTTTGAATAAACTGTAGGTATGAAACAGACTGCTACAGAATATATACTGGTTCAACCATTCTCCATGGACATAAATGAAAGACTATTCCATGTAGTCATTACCAGGTTATATAGTTTCATATGACAACTGCACATGAGGCAAGCAATAATGCACCTGTATCTCCTATACATTAAATACTTGGACCTTTTTTGAATGCAACAATGGCACTGTCATCACTTGAGAGCTGATTTATGATTATTTGATCAGAAAAAATAAAAAGAATTAAAAAAGTAATCAATGCCAGAAAAATACAATTGCATTAAAGACATTTTACCTTTTACCCTAAAACTGAATTATCATAAATCAGTCCTTCAGAGATGCTTAGGTCAAAAGCCACTGTTGTGTAAACGCAAGCAAGAATTCTACAATTATAACAATAATTTAATCACAGAAGTCTCAGATAATGCTAACTTGTGTGTTTATACCTACAGGTAGCTAATGCTTACAGAAGAAACAATGTTCTACCATAAGATGTTTGATCACTGATTTTGATCACCTCAAAACAGTAATTCCTGACCAGTAACTAACGAGCAATATGTTGCTCAGCAACCCCTTGGATGTGGCTCCCAGTAGCCTCAAAACAGGTGCTTATTTTTTAATTTCTGGCTTGGAGGCAAGTTTTGGTTGCATAAAAGCAAGATGGCTGCGAAACAGAGCCTCCTGTAGGCTGCAAGTTCACATAGGTGCTACCAATAGTCATTCACAGCTCATATTCACCAGGAACTTTTGCATGCTTATGTTGTTCTCCAACTTTTTTTTACATTTAAATGTGATTCATGGGTAAAAAAGGGGATCCCTACTTTTGGGTAAGGTCACACTGGCGACTAATCGTCTTGTCTTTGCGGCGACCAATCTCCCCGAACGCCTTCCCTCACTCTTGCGCTGGCTAAAATGAAAAATTGCCAGCGCTAAGCACGAGGAAACTTCGGGCGACTTCGGAAAACTAATCACCGTGTGTAGTTAGCACCGACGATTTTTCATTTTAGCCAGCGCAAGATTGAGGGAAGGCGTTATCAAAACACATCAGTTAATAGTGCTACCCCAGCAGAATTCTGCACTGAAATCCATTTCTCAAAAAACAGATTTTTTTATATTCAATTTTGAAATCTGACATGGGGCTAGACATTTTATCAATTCCCCAGTTGCCCCTGGTCATGTGACTTGTGCCTGCACTTTAGGAGAGAAATGCTTTCTGGCAGGCTGCTGTTTTTCCTTCTCAATGTAACTGAATGTGTCTCAGTGGGACATGGATTTTACTATTGAGTGCTGTTCTTAGATCTACCAGGCAGCTGTTATCTTGTGTTAGGGAGCTGCTATCTGGTTACCTTCCCATTGTTCTTTTGTTTGGCTGCTGGGGGGAAAAAGGGAGGGGGTGATATCACTCCAACTTGCAGTACAGCAGTAAAGAGTGATTGAAGTTTATCAGAGCACAAGTCACACGACTTGGGGCAGCTGGGAAATTGACAATATGTCTAGCCCCATGTCAGATTTCAAAATTGTTCTTTTGAGAAATTTCAGTGAAGAATTCTGCTGGAGCAACACTATTAACTGATTCATTTTGAAAAAAAACATTTTTTCCCATGACAGTATCCCTTTAAGTCTGGTTTGCGTATTGGGAGAGGTAAGTACCACTCAGGTAGGACTACAAAGACACAGCTGCCTGGCATCACCTATTCTGCTTCAGTGGGAAGCACAATAGGCTGAAAAAAAAAGTGATGTTATTTGTTATTGTCCTTTAAACCTTGTGTGGGTGGAGGAAGAAGAGATCCAGTACATTTTTTTGCTGACCATGTTATGAGAATTTTTGAATAGATTATTCTACTATGTTTTCTGTTATCATTTTCAATTTCTGTGTTTTCAGTCTTGGGGTTAGGAAAGTAGTGCACTTACAGTATGTATACGGAAATTAGACAAATATATTTTGACAGCAGAAATGAACCAGTTGGTCCATTTAGTCTGCCAATTAAATTCTTAATTAGGTTCCTGTTTAAGCCCTTTAGATATATGCCATGTGTTTTGAATTCCTTTACTCTATTAGAGCCCACCACATCTACTGTAAACAGTTATTTTGTTTTGGTTAGTGTCACCTTCAGATTATTCCTGGTAGCAAAATTATTTTTAGAACATTTCCAAACAAATTGTTTTTGAATTTAGCATTAGACACTGGAATTACTGCCTATAAACTACACTTATTTTTAACACTTCTAACATAATCCACCCTCGATGTGCCCACTGAAGGTGCTGATCTAGCTTAACAGTTGTAAGGATTGAGACACCAGGGCAGATTCAGGGAGATTTAGTCATCTGTCGACTTTTGCGAAGTCGCCCGAATTTTCCACTTCGGGCGACTTTGGAAAATGAAGCGATGCGTGTACTTTAGCGCAGGCGACTTTTCATTATATCGGATGGGAAGACACGCAAAGGCAGTTCGGGGAGATTGTCGCCCAGACGAAGAGGAGATTAAACTCACCGAATCTGCCTGTGTGTCACAACCCAATAGAATGTTGGAAATCTGCACTTACCCCATGGCATGCAGGAGGTTGGAATAATCATGTACTCAACTGTATCTCAAAATAAAGTCACAAAATAGGGCAAAATGAAAAATTGCAGACAAGACAAATAAATAAATCTATCACTAAAGGAGGTTTGGCTGCTATTGGTATATTCTCAACACGGGAATGAGGGGCGTCCTCTTTGGCCCTTTTGATACTTGTTATCTGATACCAAGAACCCATGGGGATGGTAGTTATTTTTTTTTTTCAACAGGAGCAATTTTAAACCGTATAGCCACCTTAAGTTAACTTCTTCCCAACTTGCAGACTCACAAGGGGGTACTGGATAAAGGGTTGCTGCTTGCAATTATATTCCTAAGTCATTCTTCTTCAGTCAGAAAAAGTCTGCAAGGCTGAAGAATAAGCACTTAGGAAGAAATTGCAAGCAGCAACTTTTTTTATCCAGTACCGACTTGTGAGTCTGCAAGTTCTGACATTTGTATTACCAAAGTTACAAAAGTTGTTGTGAGTTACAAAAATCCAGAAATGCTATGGATCTAGAATCCCACCCATAAAGCAAAACAACTTGGTTCCATGAAAATCTATTGACATATGGTCAGTAGACCTCCAGAATGGTATGACTAGACTATAACTCGTTTTAGTAAACTAAAGTCGTTTTTTTAAACTGAACTATTTTCTTGAATATTACAAATTTGGGCTCAAGGCAGTACACCTTGGTCTCTCTCCAGAATCTGCATGGGGATTAGAGATGGCGCGAACTGTTCGCCGGCGAACTTGTTCGCGCGAACATCGGGTGTTCGCGCTCGCCGGAAGTTCGCGAACGTCGCGCGATGTTCGCCATTTTGGGTTCGCCATTGTTGGCGCTTTTTTTTGCCCTCTCACCCCAGACCAGCAGGTACATGGCAGCCAATCAGGAAGCTCTCCCCTGGACCACTCCCCTTCCCTATAAAAACCGAAGCCCTGCAGCGTTTTTTCACTCTGCCTGTGTGTGCTGAAGAGATAGTGTAGGGAGAGAGCTGCTGCCTGTTAGTGATTTCAGGGACAGTTGAAAGTTTGCTGGCTAGTAATCTGCTTGATACTGCTCTGTTATTGGAGGGACAGAAGTCTGCAGGGGTTTGAGGGACATTTAAGCTTAGGTAGCTTTGCTGGCTAGTAATCTACCTTCTACTGCAGTGCTCTGTATGTAGCTGCAGTGGGCAGCTGTCCTGCTTCTGATCTCATCTGCTGACTGCTGCAATAACAGTAGTCCTTGTAAGGACTGCTTTTATTTATTTTTTTGTTGTTTTACTACTACTACTACTACTACTACTACTACTACTACTATAAGAGCCCAGTGCTATTAGTCTAGCAGTGTTGGGGAGTGGGACTGGTGTGCTAATCTGCTGCTCCTAGTAGTTCAGCAGCACCAACTTTAATTTTTTTTTTTTAATATTCATTTTTTTTTTATTTTACTTTTTTTTATTTTACTACCGCTGTAGTAGTGTATAAGTTGACCTTTTAGGCATTATTTGCCCTGTAGGCATTTTTTGCCCAGTGTGTTATTCAACCAACTGCCATCTAGCATCACTAACAGCTCTCCCCCTACACTATCTCTTCCAAGCACACACCGGCAGATTTTTCAGATACATTTTTGCCCTTGATCCCCCTCTGGCATGCCACTGTCCAGGTCGTTGCACCCTTTAAACAACTTTAAAATCATTTTTCTGGCCAGAAATGTCTTTTTTAGATGTTAAAGTTCGCCTTCCCATTGAAGTCTATGGGGTTCGCGAACCGTTCGCGAACCGCTCGCATTTTTGCGCAAGTTCGCGAATATGTTCGCGAACTTTTTTTCCGACGTTCGCTACATCCCTAATGGGGATCCCCTAGATAGCATCCAGAACATGGAGTACAGGTGAGGTGAAACGCAATGCCTGAGACCTTTGTATTTATAATCTGCTTATGGAACATGTGTGAGATGTAAGAGGCACAACTTGTGCCCTTTAGCACTTCTTCCCCTGCACATCACAAACAAGCCCAAATATCATGGAACTTTTTTCCATTCTGATAACATTTTCCCTTTAATTGCACTCATCCTGATTTGTGTACGTCTATATCATGCTTATCTACCGGATAAACTGATTGTACTCTGGGTGTTTATGGGACCTTTATGAAGGCCTGCCCAAGAGATATCTGGTCCACAATCAGGCAGATATCTATCTGGAATGTATGAAAACCCTGATGTGGTCCTCTCTCAACAAATCTGAATAGACCTGCATTATGATCCAGTTTGTTGGCCCCTTGGCAGATGATTGGATCAGCCTGATTTAACACTGCACATGGGTGGTTAGATCTACTTGTTTGTCAACCTCACCAAATGAGCACATGTTCTTGTCTATGGCCATCTTAACTTTGTACCACCCCTATTTTAAATTTAAAATAGGCTTCTAGTTTAATTTGAACCATTATATAAGCAAAATATTACAATGTAAAATATGAAGACAGGATTCCTGCTTGAAATATGGGCAAAACATTATTTCTCTGGCTGTTGTTCCTCCTTCTTAATGTTGGCAGTCTAATTATCCACGTTCACAAAGGAACAACAATGGAACTATAGAAATGTTTTTCCTGATACAAAACCGTTTCAACACAATGTCATTCCTAACAGTGTTTTTTAGGGGGTTGAGGTTTATAAACATCACATTTCATTTTTATGGGTTGATATCCCTTTACAAGATTATCTTTACCCTAACCAGAAATTCTGGATTAGTAATATTCTCAGATGGGTTCCCTTCTATTCTATTCTATTCTATGTTCCCTGTATTCTTGGTAAGGTTGTTTATGCTACAAGGGGGTAATTTGCAACAATAACAGACAAAACAATGTAAATAGAAAATATTACAACACTGTTTACACAACATCAATTGTTTTTTTCCTGCTCCTTACAGTAAAAAGCCCACAATTATTTGATGGTGGAATATTGGTTTTCTATTGATCTAAAGTAAACAGGGAATCTGAATCAGGAGTAACATTCTAAATACAATTAAGATTAATTTCCCCATCGGAACATAGTTGACTGGGGATGCTGGGATCAGTGGTTGACACTGGTTAGGCAGCTGTACAATACTATGGAGAAATTGTAAAAAAGTGAAATTGCATTACTCACAGCCTGTCTGAAAGTTGCCTACCTATTTATAACTTGGGATTTTGTCACCTGGATATAAACAAAAATGGTACTGGAAGCTGATTCCTAACACTACCAAAGCATAATAAATCGAATAAAGTAACAAAAAATCATAAAACGGAGGATATACTCACAGTTCGCCCCAGTTCAAAGGTGGAATTTTAACTCCAAAGAATAAATCAAAAAGTAGTAAAATTTAAAAATATATTTATTAGGATGACTAACGCGTTTTGTGCCTGTTGGGCACATACTCATAGGCACATCATTATCACATGGACACTTTTAAAATAGGTATCTGTGTTTCTGATCCTTAACTGAAACACTTTGCACAACCCCATGCTGGGAGCCTGTCCCGTTGATGCACAAAGTTCCAATAAACTAGTTACATTATGCATCTTCCTTGAAAAGGCGCATTAGAGAATCCCTAGCATAAAAGACACAAGCAGTAAAAGGGAGGTGCAGCAATGCAGTTTGAAGGATGTTATTAAGCGCTCTAATAGGGCTCTAGTCCATTTGTGCTCATTTTCGTAGTGTGAATCACTGAGCGTTCTGCTTTGAACTCTGCTGGGCTCAGAATTTCCTGCTCTCGTCTTATTCTGTACAGTAATTGCTACTTCAAAAGAAGTGCGGAGACCTGTCGGATCATGTACAATCCCAAGCAATTGCTCGGATGTAGCAGGCTGCTAGACCGTTCCACCTGAGAATATATCCTGCACGGCACTCCAAACAAACTGCTTTAGCCAAATATGACTACTGCATTGCTAATTAGCAAGGCTTCAAAGAAAACAGACACACATGAGCTTACAATCTAATGCAGAGCCATGTGATTGAGGAGACTAATTAAGCAAGTAAGTCTGGGGAAAGGTTACTTCTGAATAATAAAATGTCACCACACTTGCACACCCTGGTTTTCCATGAAACGAATGCCCGGTGCTCGGTGAAGAAGACTTCGGTAACCTCCAAATTTGTAAGTACAAAGAATTTCAGTGGCACTCAGGTCAAATCAAACAGGGACAAGTCCTTGCTACATTTATTTGCTACACTTATTTGCAAAGTTGCAACATTTCGGGGTAAAACCCCTTTGCTTGACAAACGTTGCACCTTCGCAAATAAACGTAGCAAGGGCTTGCCCCTGCTTGGATTTGACCTGGGTGCCAGGGAAATTCTTTGTACTTACGAAAGGTTACTTCTGCCAACATGAAATGTTCAATTCTTTGTGGCCAGATGAACCAATGTGAGACTGAATATACAAAAGTTGACTGCAACCTGAAACAAATTGTTCAGGAATATCCAGGCATAAAAGTACTCACCTAGATTAACAAAACTCATAACCATGTCAGCGTCATTGAGGAAGTTGCTGTCCTGTTGGCTGGCTAGTGGTGGCCCCTGGGTGGTAAAGATGGGCTTGTATGGATAAGAGAAGCCTTCGGCTTCCTCTTCTTCTACTGTCATAGCATTATACAAATCCAGCATAAACATAGGGGCAGAATTGTGCTTTCCATACAAATGGGGTCTGGGTCTGTGTGGCAGCCCCAAGATGGATAAAATCTCTCTTTGCATCTCCCTGCGCTCCTGGCTTCGCAACCGCCTCTGGATAAAGCTAGAGTGCACCTCATTGTCCAAGGTGAAGTCAGCCAGGATGATCCTCCACAAGAAGTATGTCCAAAGGAGAACAGAACCTGTTTTGTTCTTTTGCAGAACATTCATTTCCCCTGGATCTGTACGGCAACACCTACAGCACCTGCCCTTCTTTCCAAAGGGGAGACCATCAATAAATGAGCATTAAATCCTCCAGCCTCCAACTCTCAGCTGAAGTTCTCCCTAACTGAAGACAGCTGGAGGCTTCCTCTGCATCAGCTGAACCCAGTCATTGCAAGAGATTGTAGAATGCTACAGTACAAAGGAAGGCAGATCTATAGATTAATCCTTGTGTTTTCTTCCCTCTAGGGTCTGATCTGTCCTCTCTGTCTCTCTTGTCTCACTAGCAAAGTCTAACTTGTGAAGGCAGACGGAGCCAGCAGGAGACTGAATGTGGTGGGAGGAGCAGCCAGTAAGAAGGAGGGCATAAACAGAGAGAAAGAAATAACTGGACTGCACCGTGAATCCCATCAGGTTGCTTTTAGGATGTTTGCAAGACTACAGACAAGGGTGGGCCACTGTCTATTTGGTAATTGAAAGTAAACAGATTAAGGTCTGTCTGTGTCTCATTATCATTTCAACTGGAGGGCACAGGCATCTATGGCTAGTTTCCTTTTCTCTGATAGGAACAGCCCTTTTAGACATTCTATAAACAAGAGGGATGCTAATAATGCACACAGTGCTGTACTGACAGTTGAGCAGTCAAACCTGGCTGTCAATTAATGCTTGCACGATGAACTTGCAGTCTTAATACGAGGAAAATTAGAAATTCCTTTCTAACTTCATAATGGCAATTGGACTAGTCCCTGTACTATGCATTTAGTCATTCTTGGGATCTAGAAATGTAGGTAGGATATTTGGCACATTTGGGCACATATTGTACAAACCAATATATTGGAGATGAGAGGTAGTGATGGGCGAATAAATTTGCCAGGTACGAATTTGAAGTGAATTTCCCTGTTTCGCCATTGGCGAATAAATTCACGAAAATTCGCCTGTGGCAATTTCCGATTTTCACGAATTTTTCGTGAAGACGTTCGAAATGCTCGATTTTTTTCGTGAAAAGGTTCGAATTGCTCGATTCTGCGTGAATACGTCAGAATTTCACAAATTTTTTCATGAAAACAGCCGAATTTCACAAATTTTTCGTGAACTTTCCGCTTTCACGATTTTTCACAAATTTTCTGGCGAAACAGGAGAGATTTGCCCATAATTGATGAGAGGTTCAGGCTTATGTTATAACATTCCCTTGATGGTTTTAACTATACTTTATATTGGGTTTTACTTGAGCTATAGGACACAGACTATACTTATAGGAACGATTACTAAAATATTAAAACATACTTGATATAACAGTCCTACTGTAAGCTATCATACTATACAAGACTATAGATCAATTGAGATTTTTGAGTATATGTGGAATAGGAAATGGTATTTATATTAGTACCCTGTAGAAGATATATCTAAACGATATAAGGAGGTGGGGTTACCCCATTGATTGTTTTAAACAATAGAGGGTGGGACTGCCCTGGTTTTCGATTCTGAGATTTTTGTGATAATGCCAAAAACACCTATGACTAAGGGATTAACTTTTTTCATAAATTTATTAATTTCTGTGAGTGCCCTGGGAGCCGAGGTGAAATCCTGGAACCTACATTGCCCTGTGTGGACTGGCTAATTGGACTCCCCCCTACATTGAGGTATTCTTCTAATATTCTTGAGAAAATGGCCAAACTGCAGAAAGGTAATCAGAAATATAAGAAATATATTTCTTAAAACAAGGCAAAAAATTGCCAGTGGTAAGACCTACGCAACCTCTAGTTTGTGCTAAAGCACACGCGGCGATGCATTTTCACTGAGGCAACTTCAGGCGACTACGGAAAACGCATCGCCGCGTGTGCATTAGCGCAGGCGACTTTTCATTATAGCCCATGGGAAAATACGCTGAGGCAGTTTGGGGAGATAGTCGCTCAGAAGACGAGTCGATTAGTCGCCAGGCGACAAAATCTCCCTGAATCTCCTCGTGTGAACTAACCCTCAGGCCGCTCAGGAAGCTATTCTAAATTGATACATTTAGTTGATACATTTCTTATCTTTGTCCCTGCTGAGCAGAATCTCTGGGTTTCATTAAAGGCACCTGTTAGAATTGATAAAATAGTTACTAATACTTTACAGATGCTGCTGAGAAATGTATCAACTAAATGTAAAATTGTAATACAGTTCAGAGTAGTGATGTGCGGGTTGAGAATTTCTCAACCCACGCCCGACCCTAACCCATCCTCTCCCTACCCGCATCCGACCCGGGCCAGCTGCTCCTCTTTATTTATAGACCCGCACCATCCACAGTGACGTCACAAAAGGGGCGGGATGGGGCAGACGGAAGTCTATAAATTCCAGCGCCGGAAGCTGGAAGCGGGCAGTACTAGGTCGCGGGCGGGGAGAGCAGGAGAAGAGGTCGACCTGCGCATTTTGTACAGGGGTCGGCCCGAACCCATGTGACTGATGGGTAAACCCGCGGGTCCCGCAGGCCTCGGGTCGGCCCGCACATCACTAGTTCACAGTCTGCTCCTGAATTACTGAGTTGCCAGACTCAAACACCAGGGACACGAACATTCACCTTTAAACTTAGATTTTGGAAAAACAGTAAAAAAATAAATAATGGAAAGTAATTGAAAAAAGTCTTTGGGGCAAATTCACTAAAGGACGAAGCGTCTAATGCTAGCGTGAATTCGCTAGCGTAGCACATTTTCGTTAATTTGCCAATTCACTAACGGACGCTGGCTTAAATACGCTAGTGTTACTCCGCACCCTTATGCCTGGCGAATTTGCGCAACGGACGTAACTACGCAAATTCACTAAAGTTCATTTTTCTGAACGCTACCTTTTACGCCAGACTTCCTTCGCCAACTCAGACCAGGTGAAGTGCAATAGAGTAGATAGGGATTGCTTCCAAAAAAGTTAAAAAAAATTCTAAGTCCCAAGAAACGCTGGCGTTTTTTCTTTTTTTATGGGTGATAGGCTGAAAAAGATCGAAAAAATTTTTGGGGCTCCCCTCCTTCCCCCCTACATTTCCTAACTCATGGCAACTTAACTATACAGTGGGCACATGTGTAGGGCAATATAAAAAATTTATTTGCTGTTTTGAAGGTTTCCCAGGCTTGTGTAGTGATGCTACATATACCTCCATTGTAACTTCAATTTGGCGCCGTATGCAAATTAAGCATCGCTAGCGTAACTTTGCTTTGCTTGGCGAATTAAAGCTAGCGCAACTTTGCAACCTTACGCTTCCCCTGAGCGCAACTTCGGATTTTAGTGAATTTGCGCAGCGCTGGTGAAAATACGCCTGGTGAAGTGCGGCGAATCGGACGCTGGTGCAACTACGAATGATAGTGAATTTGCCCCTTTATCTCTGGGGAACAATCGGTAAAAACAACTGAACTGAAAAAAGTGTTTGGAAGGTGAACAAGCACTTTAAAAGTAATATCACTCGGTGGTTTTGGATGGTTTGCTCACCGCAGTTTTAGCTTGTAAAAATAGTTTTTACTGCTGTTTTCATATTATTTGTAGAGGAATGTATCAGTGGTGACTGGCCATTATTTCAAAACCACATTTTAAGACAGAAAATAAAGAATTGAACAAAATTCAAAACCATAAACTGAAATTTGTCTCCCCTACAAAACATATTTTCCTCCTGCCGAGAGCTCAATATTGACTGCAAGCAAAGATAGAAACGATGCTTCGCTGCTTACAATTCACTTTGCAAACAGCCAATCACAATCAGAATGTCGGGGAAGTCAAGAATCAACACTGCAGGTACCAATGGACACATCTGCCTCTGTTTGAACAGAATCTCTCTATCATCCCATCAACTCAAGATTTCTTAAAGAACTGTTGAAAATTCTGAAGTTGCTTTTTTTTTTTATTAAATTGAAATCAGAAGAAATTGTCAAAAAAAACCCCACTTCCTGACATTTATCACATTTGAGTTTTGGAAAGTAAAAACTCAAATAAAAACCCAGTTTTACTCCTGAAATTTATATTTTCGTGGAATATCCTATATGCTAAAACAACTGGGTTTTAAAGTATGGATCAGAAAGAAACCTGCACTACATTGTCGATCCTAAATAAGGCTAGGGTTGCCACCTTTTTAAAATTTCTTTGCCGGCTTGTGGGGGGCGGGGACGCAAAGGGGCGGGCCATGATGTCAAAATGGGCGGGGCGTGATGGCAAACAGGGCGGGGCCACTAAAACCACAAAGAAAAGGTAAGTTCAAGGGGATTGGGGGCAGGCCGAGGACTCTTTTTAATGGTATTACAAATTTACCGGCAACTACATTGCCGATAAATTTGTAATACCGGCCCCGGCCTTGGCTGGTGTTTTACCGGCTAGGCTGGTAAAATACCGGCCGGGTGGCAACCCTAAATAAGGCAGAACCAGTCAGACTTGTACAATGCCAAAAATACCCTGACTAAATAAACCCCAGGAGAAGGGAGATTTAGTCCATAGAGCAGTGATCCCCAACCAGTAGCTCGTGTTGCTCACCAACCCATTGGATGTTGCTCTCACTGGCCTCAAAGCAGGTGCTTATTTTTGAATTCCAGCCTTGGAAGAAAGTTTTAATTCCATAAAAACTAAGTATACTGCCAAGTAGAGTCTCCTGTAGGCTGGCAATCCACATAGGGGCTCCAAATGGCCAATTACAGTCCTTATTTGGATTTTTTCATGTTTGTGTTGCTCCCCAACTCTTTTTACATTTGTATGTGGCTCACGGGTAAAAAAAGGTTGGGGACCCCTGCCATAGAGTATTCCATGAAAATGTTTTACTTACTAAATGCAGTACAGGTATGGGACCTGTTATCCAGAATGTCCTTGGGTTTTATGGATAATGAATCTTTCCATAATTTGGATGTTCATACCTTAAGTCTACTAGAAAATCATGTAAACATTAAATAAACCCAATGGGCTGGTTTTGCTTCCAATAAGGATTAATTATATCTTAGTTGGGATCAAGTACAAGCTTCTGTTTTATTATTACAGAGAAAAGGGAAATTATTTTTTAAAATTTGGATCATTTCATTATAATGGCGTCTATAAGAAACAGCCATTCTGTAATTCGGAGCTTTCTGAATAACGGGTTTATGGATAATGGATCCCATACCTGTAACAATATTTTTAAAAAAAACCATGGGGCTTAAATAATAGGGGCCTATTAACTTATGGTTTGAAGAAAATGGACAAGATTTTGTATGAAAAGTTTGCTACTACAGTATTTCAAAAGTTGAGCTCCTGATGATGGGATCAATGATGGAAGTGCTGCTTCTTTTTGTTTTGTTTTCTTCTACAATATTTATCCTCTCCTTATTTATATGCAAAGTAGAAGGAATCCTGGGAAGAAAACCCAGCTTCAGCATAACATTTTCATTTTACAAGTATACATAACTGACAGTCTATATTTTGCAGCTAAGCTGCATATCTGAATTTTTTAAATTGCTTGAGAAACTGAACGAGCCAAGGACTTCTTATCTCTCCATCAAATTCTATGTTTCCTCCAACACCGGGGCGTCTCCTTTCCATTCCAATGGCTGTCAGCATTACAAAGATCATCTTTTGTATAAGAGAGCATGCCCCTGAGGGTTAGGGCACATGCTCAGATTTGGGGCGACTAATCTCCCCAAACTGCCTCACGAGGAAACTGCGGGCGACTTCGGAAAACAAAGCTTCCAGCTGGCGATTTACATTCTAGCCGGTGGGAGGCAATTCGGGGAGATTAGACGCCCCGAAGAAGAGGAGATTTGACGACTTATCTCCCCGAATCTGAGCAAGTCCAAGAAAGTCATTTAGCACTAGCGCTGGAATTATAGCTTGCTACTGGATCATTTGTGACCATGAGATCCAAAAGAAAACAAAGTGCCGTGTGTGGCTTCCCCCAGGCAATTTTCATTTTAGCCGGCAGAGGGCAGGCAGTTCAGGGAGATAGTCATCCTGAAGAAGAGGAGATTTGTTGCCGGAGGACTAATCTCCCTGAATCTGCCTGTGTGCCCTGACCCTAAGCGTCTGGCCACACGAGCAGATTTGGGGAGATTAGTCGCCCAAAGTTTCCTCATGAGAGGAGATTGTCGCCCCAAAGAAGAGGAGATTTATCGCTTGGGTGACTAATCTCCCCAAATCTGCTCGTGTGGCCAGACCCTATAGGTTAAGCTGTATTAATAAATCAGCTAAGGTGTCTGACCCAATTAGGCCCAGATAAAACTGTACAAAAGATATGGCTAACCAAAAGGAGAAAATAAAATACCACACACAGGGGAAAGGTAGGGTTAATCATAGGAACTAATAGTGGCCACTGGTATTTGTCCAGCTCCAAGTGTCTCAAATGTTATCACCCCCTGCTAGGATTATTACAGACGGAATACAGACGTAGTCGGAATCTCCTGTCTGTGAGGTAGCACTCTTTTATCTGCTACACAACTGATAAGGTCTGTTAATGCAGCATTCCTGCAGACCTGACAAGGGGGGAGATAGTTAACAGATCTGTACTGGAAAGAGATAAAACGCTGCCTTGGAAATCTTTTTTTAGTCTGTAGGAAAGAATGATCCGTCCAGAAGAGTCTGCGATGGAAACTCCCTAATTATGGTCAATTCACAAAAGAACATGGGTTGGGATCAACTTAGTAGCTGCTATTTAAGAAATTGGCATGATCTGAAACCATAAAAGAAATAAAATGATTATAACAGGTCTGAATAATTCTAATGCAGCTCCATTTCGGTTAATGGCAGATTGTTGTTGTCCTTAATCTTGGTATTCATCTTGGACACAGGCAGAGCAGTGAACCTCCCCAGAACCAAAAACAGGTGATTTTTGTTCAGTAAAAAAAGTGGGTACTTGTGGTGTTCAAAGGAAAAAAGAAACTCACATGCCCATACTGTGGCCACTCTTCCATTGTGTCCAATCCCAGTGGTGTGTTGGTTCCCTCATACTGGTCTCCAGTCCAGTGGACATCACATGTAGGTGGTTTTGTAGGTGAGAAAACCATTCTACAACACGGGAATTTATTTTATTAAGCATTGAATATCTACTTACCCACAATTTTTTCATGTTTGATGGGGTGTTCTACCTCCAGAGACATGGCACCGCTATGGGGGCAAAATTTGTCCCAACCTATGCCAACCTAGTTATGGGTTGGTGGGAGCAGTGCCACGTCTATGGATGTGGGAACCCCTACAGACATAAAATTATCACTTACCATCGATTATAGATGATTTAATATTCATTTGGGGGGGTACTCAAGAAGAGAGCATCAAATTTTTTGAATATTGCAACCAGAATGAATACAATCTACGCTTTACCCACACAACCCACAATAATATGATAGATTTTTTAGATATCACGTTGGAAGGAACGGATGGTGGTGAAATCCGATGTGACACCAATAGCTAGGAACACCCTATTGAGAGCCGATAGTTGCCATCCTCGACCTGTTTTGGGGGGGATCCCAGTTGGGCAGTTCTTGCGACTTAGACGCATATGCACCACGTGGGATGCCTTCAATAAACAGGCAATGATACTTTGGGACAAATTGATTGAGAGAAAATATGATGTTACTGTGATAAAGAAAGCATATGAAAGAGCAGTTAGTACCTCAAGGGAAGAGCTTTTGCATCCAACTAAAAATAGAAATAACAAGAGGAGAACACTCAAAAACGTGAATAAAAAAACAAGAGGGATCTAATATATATTTTATTACCAAATACAGTAACCAATCTGATCAAATAAGGAGAATTATAGATAAAAGGCTGGATGTATTGAAGGTTGACCCCTTATTGGATGGAGGAGTGTTGGGGAACTTAAAGTATGTATTTAGAAGGAGCAGGACCATTTCAAATGATGTATCACCCAGTCTATATCGACCTAAAGATGGACAAATGAAAGTAAATAAAAACTGGTTAGTGAAACAAGGATCATTTCAATGTGGGAAAAATAGGTGCAAAGTATGTAAACATATATTAGTTCAAAATTTCTTTAAAAGTATGACAACAGGAGAGACGTTTCCCATATAGAGCTATATAAATTGTGATTCAAGGGGCCTGGTTTATTTAGCGACCTGTAGTTGTGGTGTCCAATATGTGGGCAGAACATACAGGTCACTAAAAGAGAGAGCAAGAGAGCATTTAATACCCATAGACTTGGACAAAATAGAAGAAATAAATCTTTCGAATAAACAAACTTCTGCTATAGGTAAGCACATTATGTGTAAACATGGGGGTGATTTTTCCCATATTAAATTCCAGGGCATAGAACATGTCAAATTGGGACCACGTGGAGGCGACATTAAGAGAATAATTGACCAAAGGGAAACATTTTGGATATTTACCTTAAGGACTAGGCATCCACGTGGTCTCAATAATGACTGGGAGGTAACATGCTTTTTTCAGCCATAATATGTGTATATATGCATATTTGATGATTTACAAGTGAATGGCTATTGTCAAGAAAGTGTGAATACCAATGTATCTTTCTCGTAACATTATATAATGAGAATACCAGCTGTGACCAATATGACTTGTAACAAACAAAATATATGTTGTTTGTTTATTTTATATCTGAGATTTTTTTTAATGAACACAGGTATATAAGGCACGGGATATCCTGTGACCTCACCTCTGATGAAGTGCCAGAAGGAGGCATGAAATGCGTCAGGTGACTTAACATGTCATAGGGTAGGAGTACATCTGTAATAGATGCCTGTTTGCTGTTTTAATCATTCCAATAAAGCTGGACAGTGAATTTTATCCCACGTGTGTAGAATGGTTTTCTCACCTACAAAACCCCCTACTTGTGGTGTTCATGCAAATGCCCTGTAGATGTCACTGTGCTCATACTTATACTGTGCATACTTCCTGGTAGCTTAAAAGTGAAAGTGAAAGCTTACTGTTGTGTAATGCCTGCATGAGTCTGCTAATAAAAGCACTGTTATACTCTACTCATCCTCGGCTACCAAAACATAACAGTACTCACCTATTTGCCACAATTTGCAGGACATTTACCACTGTGGAAGCACAAGCTGCTCAACTTTTTCTTACTGACTTTGTGTGGGGATGGGGGACAACATCAATAATGGTGTTATGGTGGCCATAGACGCAAAGATCCGGTCATTTGGTCGCATTGCGGGACCACATACACTCGTAGATACGGCTGCGATCCAACGGATTTTTTAACCTGCCCGATCGAAATATGGCCGAATACATTAAAAATGTGAAAATCTTCCTAGAATTGTCTGCTTAGTAATAAAGGTTAATATTACAGGTTTTGTTGTTTTTAAAGAAAACTAATACAGGTATGGGACCTGTTTTACAGAATGCTCGGGACCTGGGGTTTTCTGGATAGCAAATCTTTCCGTAATTTGTATCTTCATACCTAAAGTCTACTTGAAAATTGTGTAAATATTACACCATATTTTAGTTGGGATCACGTATAAGTTACAGGTATGGGCTCCGTTATCCAGAAACCCATTATCCAGAAAGCTCCGAATTACGGAAAGGCCATCTCCCATAGACTCCATTATAATCAAGTAATCCAAATTTTTAAAAATGATTTCATTTTTCCTCTGTAATAATAAAACAGTCTCTTGTACTTGATCCCAACTAAGATATAATTAATCCTAATTGGAAGCAAAACCAGTCTATTGGATTTATTTAATGTTTACATGATTTTCTAGTAGACGTAAAAAGATACCAGAAAATCCAGAAGAGACACCAGAAATTAAACTCTTTTTTTACATTTATCATAATATTGGCTTTGAAAGCAACTTATAACTTTGCTATAAAGTATTTGCACAATGCTTGTACATTAGCTGTCTGATGCCCCATGTTCCTGTATGAGGGGGCTGCCATATTTGTGCAGCAGGAGTCCATTAGCATTAGAAACTCGAGGGGCAGATTTATCAAGGGTCAAAGTGAATTTGAGGGAACTTTCAAAGTATAAAAATTTGAAATTCAAAGTAATTTTTTGTATACTTCGACCATCGAATAGGATACTACGACTTTGACTCCTAATTCGATTCAACAATTCAGTACAATAATTTGAATATTCGACCATTCGATAATCGAAGTACTGTCTCTTTAAAAAAGCTTCGACTTCAATACTTCGCCAAATTAAACCTGCGGAAGAGCTATGTTAGCCTATGGGGACCTTCTAGAGCAGTTTTCTAAGTTTTTTGAAGTCGAAGTAAAATCGTATGATCGTACTATAAAATCGTGCGAATTGTTAGATTTGAAGGATTTAATCGTGTGATCGAACAATTTTACTTCGAAAATTCGACCCTTCATAAATCTGCCCCTAACTGACAGGCTGAGATGGGACAGTCAGGTTGGCAAAACAGTCAGGTTTAGAAACTTACAAATGCTTACAAAAACAAAAAACCTCTCAGCAAAAAACATGACCTATAGGTAACTTTTGATGTACATTCATATTTTAAAAAGTAGTTTTTTAGTGTCAGTATCACTTTAAAGGGATGCTGTCATGGGAAAAAAACTTTTTTTTCAAAATGAATCAGTTAATAGTGCTGCTGCAGCAGAATTCTGCACTGAAATCCATTTCTCAAAAGAGCAAACAGATTTTTTTTATATTCAATTTTAAAAATCTGACATGGGGCTAGACATATTGTCAATTTCCCAGCTGCTCCAAGTCATGTGAAGTGTATGTCAATGAAACACAAGTTAATAATGACATCCTGCCCACTACATTTTTATATCACAAAAACACAACACCTAAAAATAGAAAGGACGGTGGTCAAAAAACCCAAGTTCACCCCATTCACTGCCCTTAAAAAAACAGAATGTTGTAATTAGTGCCGATGATATGTTTGTTAGTCCCCTGTATAACATCATTCCTGTACATAACACCCTGCTGGGACTCAAACGCTGATTTAAGTTACATCACACACAGGTGAAGAATCCAGAACTTACCAGCAGGAAACTCAGCAGCTTTGTATTTAGGGTCAGGGCATACGCGACAAATCCTCTCTTCCTCCCGCCTGCTAGATTGTAAATCGCTGGTGGGATGGCACTTGGAGAGATTTGTTTTCCGAAGTCGCCTTAAGTTTCCTCACAAGGAAACTTCGAGCGACTTCGGAAAAATAAGTGCTCTGAGTGCCATCCCACCAGCGATTTACATTCTAGCGGCGAGAGGCAGTTCGGGGAGATTAGTCACCCTGAAGAAGTCGCCGGGCGACTTATCTTCCCGAATCTGAGTGTGTGCCCTGACCCTAAAGGATACAAAGTAATTTGCATATCTGGCTGTTTAACTGATGGCTGGCTTCCATTTGACTGATAACATCACAAGCCCCATATGCTCTGGATTCCGATTCTGACTTTTAACTAAACAGAGAGCATTGCATTTGAAGTAATTTAACAATTGTTTCCAAATCAGTTGATGCATGATTCGAAAAGAGGGGGTTTTACATTACTACCTCCAGAAATAAGAAATATATCCCAAAATTATTTCCATACAAGGTCTGGGAACCATTTTTATGAGGACTCAGCGAAATTTCACTAGATTGGATATCTGCTGATCTTTATTGCACTGGGCACTCGCAAATTAAAACACGTTGAAGTTTTAGGTTGTGTTTCTGTGCTGGGGTCAGTAAAGACAGCCAATGAACTAGTTCAGTGCTGTCCAATTTCTGTGGTACCAAGGGCCAGAATTTTTCTGGTCTACATGATGTAGGGCCGATAATGGAACCCGGTATTATCCACTCCCTGTTTTTAGACCACTCCCACTTTAAACCACGCCCATGTTACCCCAAGTCCACATTAAAAGCACACCAAAAAACCAAATGGTTGGTGTTCACTGCAGGGATATCACTTATCACTCATATGTGAAAAAGTTAAGTCATATTAAGATATATATATGTGGATAACACAGTAACCTAGCACATGATTAGGGGCCTTAGGAGTCCCTAACAATAATTTTCAAATGCTAAAAAATCCCCAGAACAAATACCAGGCTTTAGTGATGGGCGAATTTGCGACATTTCGCTTTGCCAAAAAATTTGCGAATTTCGCGCGAAGTTCTCAAAAAATTCACAAAACGGCACCAGCATCTCGTTTTTGACGCCGGCGCCCGTCTTTTACGCCGGCGTCCGTTTTTTCAAAAAAAACATTTGACGCCGGCAAATTTTTTGCCGCAAATTTTCACGGGCATTTTGCGAATTTATTTGCTGGCGGCGAATCGCGCAAATTCGCCGCGAATTTGCGCCTGGCGAATAAATTCGCCCATCACTACCAGGCTTATGTTCCACTGGCAGAGCAGGGCACACACAGGGAGAACAAGGAAGGCAGAGTATGGCACACACAGGGAGCATAGGGCAGGCAGATTATGGCATACAGGGGCGATTCTTGCTATTATGCCGCCTGAGGCGGCCATCTTTCACCGCCCCCACCCCTCCCCACGGCACTAACCTTTACAGCGCCGGAGAGGGCAGGGGCGGTCTGCGACGCTTAGTGCAGAGAGCGCAATAGCGCTCTCTGCACTAGAAGAGCTGAATTTCCGGTTTGAAAAACGGAAATTTGGCTCTTAGTTACCACGAGCGGCATTTTTGCGCCCCTGGCAACCAGGGGGGCGCTGCCGCCTGAGGCGAGTGTCTCAACTCGCCTCATTGGTGGAGCGCCCCTGATGACACACACAGGGAGCATAGGGCAGGCAGAGTAAAGCACATACAGGGAGCATAGAGCAGGCAAAGTATGGCACAAACAGGGAGCATAGGGCAGGCAGAGTATGACATACACAGGGGGCATAGGGCAGGATGGTTATGGCACACACAGGGTCATAGCGCAGGCATAGTATGGCATACTTTGTTGATAACATACTAGTTAATAACATTATTCTGCTACAGAGGATTGCTGGGAGTTGTAGCAGTTTCTGGAGCCCCACAGCCTGAACAGCTATATAGGAATGTTCAGTGTATTAAATGTTTACAAGTTTTAACTGAGTTTAAGTATAACGGGCTAAAGAAAGAGTCTGATCTGTTCCTGTAAACACAATGGGGCAGATTTACTAAAGGGCGAAGTGGCCATCGCTAGCAAAAATTCGCCATAAATATCATCCGCAGGGACATTGCCAATTTACTAACAGGTGTAGAGGACAATTCCCTAGCAAAGGAGTTTACTGCTGACGAAGTTTCACGCCCTATCAATAGACAAAGTGGTGTCAAGTGTGGCGGAGCCTTCGCAGGCGAAAATTCGCGCCTTGAGTGAATTTGCCCCGATATTTGCTATTCAGACGAGATAAAAGAACTTCCAGCTGCTTCTGTCTGCACAGCTGCTTTTAAGGCACAACAGTAGAACAGAGCCACTGGGATATGAACATTGGGTATACTTGCTTGTATTGGACAAAAACATCTCTTCCTATGATATAGAATTAGGGATACACCAAATCTATCATTTGGATGAAGCCGAATACTAAGATTAATGGAACATGGGTTGTTTTCTCCAATGGCGAATCTATACCTGCGTAAAAAAGGCGCTCCAATGAGCACGCATACACTGGGATTTTGGCGCAGAAAGTGCTAAAGTATGAATCGTCACCTTAGTGGGAAAGTATTTTGGGGAGATTTGCAGCCAACAAATCTCGCTGTCTGCCAGTACCCTAAAGGGTATATTTATCAAGGGTCGCATTTCGAATTGAAAAAACTTCGAAATTTGAATTCAAAAAGACCAACCGAAATTAAGTTGAAGTTTTTTTTTTGGTCGAATAGGTCCGTTTTCGATGTAATAGATCCGTATTCGGCCGAATTCGAATTGTACGAAGGAATAGCGCATTCAATCTAATTCGATTTTCCCAAAAAAAAACTTCAACTTTTCAAAGTCCACCAATTGACTCCATATGGGTTCTAGGAGGTCCCCCATAGGCTAAAACAGCAATTTCAGCAGGTTTTAGATGGTGAATGGTCGAAGTCGAATTTTTAAAGTGACAGTACATGATAAAGTTTGATATTCGGATTTTAGAATTTTTTTCAAATTCGAATTTGGACTATTCCCTAGTTGAATACATAAGAAATAGCTCGAAAATTCGATATTCAAAAATTCACCTCGACCCTTGAATAAATCTGCCCCTAAGGGTTTGGACTTATTATAGGTGAGACTAGATGGGTTATTTACAACGCACAGGGCAGTGTACATTCTGCAAAAGACGGAAGCATACCACCATATATTTTGCAGATTTGGGCACTGCCCACGTTTGATAGCGTTGTATTCATGAGTAGGGTTGCCACCTTTTCTGAAAAAAACATACCTGCCTTCCTATATATTTAACTTTTTTCCCTATTAATAACATTGGGATCAGCCATCATTTTTACCAGCCACGCAGGTAAAATACCGGCCAGGTGGCAACCCTATTCATGAGGGGCAGATGAAAGAGGCACATCCTCCACCTGCTCCATCGCTTGCACATCATTCAGAACCCCATCCTGAAATCTCTGTATCTAATAGCACTTCCTATCTGGCACTGGGTGTAAAGCCAGACCCCGCACACAAGTGTTTTCTAAATGCTCTAGCACTTGCGTCCAGGTCCAGGATTATAGTAAATTATCCCATTAGTGTTGGGACCAGCAAGGGAGCGAAGTGAAAGTTGACGGCCTAAAATTAATATCAGCGACACCACTAGTTCCACCTGTAGCTCCAATGGCCTCAAGCAACACGTCTCCTACTTCTGTAGAACAGTTAGAAAGATCCATGGCCCGGACTGGCAATCTATAGGTTCAGCAAATGCCAGGTGGGCTGCTGTAAGTTTCCATAGAAAGTTATTATTAATTGGGCTGGTGATACTGCACCAGGGCATACTCCGTCCTAATGTTATATATGCGGCTGAGATAATAAATACCAAGGTTAGCCTTCATTCTCTGTGTCATTTAAACTGATATCTTTCCTTATTTGTGTCCATTTCTCTCAGTTTCAATGGCACTATTTCTAAATATGATGATAACACTTCACGCTAAAACATCCAGGTGGTCAGGAGCGTGCTTGTTGCTTGCCCATGCTTCACTGAAAAGAAGCTCCGATCTGATGCTTGTTTTAATTCTTATTACATGGGAGGCAAAAACATTTCCACTCTTTTCTTCTAATATATACTTGCACCTCCCTTAATGACCCACTACTATCCTGTGGAGCCATTCCAGTGTGCCCACTGCCCAACACGTTTCCACTCCCCCACTTAATGGTCCCCCCTCAACAGACAGTTTAAAGCTCTAATACAGCCTCTGACTGTCATTCAAGCCTCCCCATATGCCCCAGACACTAATCCCACTCCTGTCACCCGGAGACCAGGGTTGCCAGGTGTAAAACCAGCCCAAAATTAGCCAAGAAGCACTTCAAAACTAGCCCAAAAATAACACAATGTGTGGAGTGAAAAAAAGTCTAAAAAATAAATGAATATATATAAAAATACCACTTTTACATGAAGCAAAATGGGACACATTCGCCTGTCACAGGGACGTAACTACAGAGGGGGCCCAGGAGGTATGGGGGCCCCATAAGGCCCTAAAACATATACAATTTCAATAAATATTGGTAAAACAGGTCAACCTTTAGACATTTTGGTGACCAGCATGATTTTGCCTCAAAATTGTCTGAAATTGAGGAAAGTCACTACGAAAATACAAGAATGCTTAAGAGTGATGGGAGACTGGGTACAGAGCCCAAAATCTGGTAACTCCCGACTTCTACACAAGTCAGTCCCATTGCATGCTGGGTATTTTAGTCTTACATTAAACTTGTCAGCTGGCAGATTGTTAAATAAAAACCACATTACCCACAAACCTTTTAATACCAGAAACAAATTGTCAGCCTGAGTGCTGCAGTTAATTACATTGCATGTTGCAGACTGCATTGACTTTTGTTTCTCCTTGCAGGCTAAATAAATTGCTATTGGCCATTGATATATGTCTGTGCTTATGCACGCCCAGGACTTAATATGTATGAGTATCCACGATGGCTGCCAGCCAACTTATGTCAATGTTTTCCCAATGCAGCATTCTGTGTTTGCATGTAGCACTACCATGAAGCCTTTTACCAGGGGGTTGGTATTGGTAACTTGTGGCCCTCAGTAGTGATGAGCAAATAAATTCACCAGGCGCAAATTCGGCAGGTGCGAAGACGCTGCGAATTTCTGCATTTCACCGCCGGCAAATAAATTCGCAAAACTACGGTGAAAATTCACCAGCGTCAAAAAAATTTGAAGGCACATCGGAATAGCCGCTCACGTCAAAACTGTTACGTGTCAACATTATTCAGACGCACATTGACTTTAATATGGGCGTCAAAATTGACGCAGGGGTCAAAATTCGCATTTCGAAGTGAAACGGAACAAATTCACCCATCACTGGCTCTCAGTGTTGTTGAGCTACAAATCTGTGCCCCCCCCTTCCGAGGGGGCAGTCATAAATCACCAACATTTGCAGGACATTTACATTCTGTGTCATTTTTAATTTTAGGAATATCATGGATCAAAGCCTTCTTACAAGGGGGTTTTCTAAGATTTCTGCTGTAATACCCAGGCCTAAAGAACATAAATAGGCCAAAAACTGGGACAGGTGAGTCACGTAATGTCCTCATGAGGAGCTGGTAAGTCACCTGCTGCTAAAAAAAACTACTGTAAAATAGGCTGAATAGAGCTGGTTTAGGCATATAGTCATAAACTATATTTATTTGTTATAGATTATTGTTTTTTGAAGGCAGCACTTTCTGTTTCCAATAAGAAAAACTCCCAGTGGGCCCAGGAGTCAGTGGGCCTCTTGCTTCTATCCATTTGGCCTATTTAATTGTCATTCCCTATTTCTTAATGGGAAAAAACATATGCGTATTTGTGCATAAAAAATATGTACTTTGTAATGTTATGGCTAGGGTTGCCACCTGGCCGCTATTTTACTGGCTTGGCAGGTAAAAATAATGTTTGAGCCCAATGTTATTAATAGGGAAGAAAGACAGATACTGTATATAGGAAGGCCGGTATTTTTTTGCAGAAAAGGTAGCAACCCTAGTTATGGCCAGCTATAGAATTAGGAACCTACTATTTTTATTCAACAGGGTTCAGTGGATGACTTCTTTGAAAAATGACCAAGGCATTGGATAGATCAACAGCAACACTATTCATTGTAAAACATTTACACTGCAGAAATAGGGTTGCCACCTAGCTGGTAAAAATGATGGTTGATCCCAATGTTATTAATAGGGAAAAAAGTTCTATATATAGGAAGGCCGGTATTTTTTTCCAGAAATGGTGGCAACCTTATGCGGAAATAATAAATAGAAACATTTTGTTCATTAACATGATGTATGGCGAGCTTATATTTATTTTTCTCTGCACTAAACTAGATGTAGGATTTCCGTATTACATGCTGCATTATTAAGGGGCCGATTCACCAATGGTCGAATATCGAGGGTTAATTAACCCTCGATATTCGACTAGGAATTGAAATCCTTCGAATTCGAATATCGAATTCGAAGGATTTAGCACAGGAAATTCGATCGATCGAAGGATTATTCATTCGACCGAAAGATTAAATCCTTCGAATCGAACGATTCGAAGGATTTTAATCCAACGATCGAAGGAATATCCTTCGATCAAAAAAACTTAGGCAAGCCTATGGGGACCTTCCCCATAGGCTAACATTGACTTCAGTAGCTTTTATCTGCCGAACTAGGGGGTCGAATTTTTTTTTAAAGAGACAGTACTTCGACTATCGAATGGTCGAATAGTCGAACGATTTTTAGTTTGAATCCTTCGATAGTCGTAGTCGAAGGTCGAAGTAGCCCATTCGATGGTCGAAGTAGCCCAAAAAACACTTAGAAATTCGAAGTTTCTTTAATTCGAATCATTCACGAGAATTCACTCGTTAGTGTTTAACTCAAAGCATTCCATTCAATTGTTCATTCCCTATCATTCCCAATCATAACCACACTAGAGTCCTTGTTGGAAAAGAGCTCTGTCCTTAAGCACAGTAGGTAGTAGTATGTTTTATCAGTATGGTGTAGATAAAAGGCACAAGACAAACAGAGAGTAGAGTAAGGGCACACGTGGAGATTCGGGGAGATTTAGTCGCCTCTTCTTCGGGCGACTAATCTCCCCGAACTGCCTTCAAGCCGGCTACAATCTAAATCACCGGCGGGATGGCACTTGGAGTGCTTCATTTTCTGAAGTTGCCTCCCAAGGAAACTTCAGCAGACTTCGGAAAACAAATTGCTCCGAGTGCCATCATGCCGGCGATTTTGATTCTAGCGGCAGGAAGGCAGTTCGGGGAGATTAGTCGCCTGAAGAAGAGGCGATTTGTCGCCGGGCGACTAATCTCCCTGAATCTCCACGTGTGTCTCTGCCCTTAACGCTACATATAATAGCCATTTCGACCATTACCCGCAGTCCTTCGACTATGAGAATTACCTAAAAATGTGCTTTGGCTGCCATTTTTCACCTACTATACCCAGTACTATAATCAACAAGCACAGTGGCTATGCTACAAACACACTACAGGTTAATAACACTCTGGAAACTCATTTAAATGTGGGATTTTCATTGAATTGCCAATGACTGGGTGTTAGGGAAATCTGTTAGTCTTGGTAATAATGGTGCATATTCCGTAGGAAGATATACATTGTCTGCCGTTCGTTTTCCATCTGAAATATCAAACCAGCGTAGACAATGGAAACAAATGTCCTTTTGTTCTGCCTTAACTGTTCCTAATGATCTTTTCTGTAAACAGTTTCACCAGCTAAGTCTTAACAAGCCCTTCATTCAGGGAGGCTTTGAAAAGGGTAAGCAGAGCAGAATGACAAGGAGTGAGTGAAGTATGGGGAGAGAGGAAGAGCGGTAGAGGATTGTGCTAAAGATTGGCAAAGAATGAAAAGCATGAGAGAGACAGAAAGAGGCACAGTATTTGAAGGGGTAAAGAGCAGAAAGACTCTTGGCCAAAATTAAGGGCTATGGCACACTATGGCACACAAAAATTAAAAATGTATGCTACTATAATGTTTCAGGTCCATGCTACTGACTAATGCCTTTATTTGTATACACTGTAGAGAGTAGAGGGAAGCACGTTGGCTTTACATCAGTCCTTTTATTGCCAAGATTTTCTTTCGGATCTGCTTGTGGGCGTCACAACATTTCCTACTTATAGTATGTGTTTTTGACTCCCTGCAAACATTGCTTCCACCCAAATAAAATTACAGGGAGTATTTGGTGGCTTTTATTCTGTTCAGAAATTGACAGATTGGGAACTGAATGGATATCAAAGGATTGTCCTTCCTTTAAAGAGAAAACATTAAGGGGCAAATTCATCAAGGGTCGAATATCGAGGGTTAATTAACCCTCGATATTCGACTGAGAATGAAAATCCTTCGACTTCGAATATCGGAGTCGAAAGGATTATGCGCAAATACTGCGATCGGAATAATCGTTCGATCGGACGATTAAATCCTTCGAACCGAACGATTCGAAGGATTTCAATCCAACGATCGAAGGATTATCCTTCGACCAAAAAAACTTAGCCAAGCCTATGGGGACCTTCCCCATAGGCTAAGGGTTTGGTATCTTTTAGGTGGCGAACTAGGGGATCAAAGTTTTTTTCTTAAAGAAACAGTACTTCGACGATCGAATGGCCGAATAGTCGAACGATTTTTAGTTCGAATCGAAGTCATAGTCGAAGGTTGAAGTAGCCCATTCGATGGTCGAAGTAGCCAAAAAAACACTTCGAAATTCGAAGTTTTTTTACTTCGAATCCTTCACTCGAAGTTAATGAATTGGCCCTGGGAAAAAAATTATATTTTTTAAAGCAGTCATGAAGCTTTTAATGGCTCGTCCCTGTTACAAGAGACTCGGGCAAGTGACCCGTGATGGGACTAGAGTGCCCCAGTCTTATTTAATGGGCTTGCGGCAGTGAAGTGAAGGCGCTCATCCATGCAATGTCTTCCTTTCCAGAGCTTAGAGCTCACTTTGAAATATGAGGTCTTGTTAAGCCATGCCTTTTGTTTTTTTTTTTCTCTTGCATCACTGGATCTCCTTGACCTCAAGGGACCTTCTTCCTCACGAGACCCCCATTTCCTCCCTGTGGGTGATTCTGGTGTGCATTTGAGTTTATTTCCCCTTTTCCTTTAAGGTAATTTAGGCCTTACCTTGTCTGCAATTGGATGTCAGTGTGATTTAAACTGGAAGTTATTGGCGCATTTGTGTAAATCCCCCATAACAGGATTAAACCGTACTGATTCAGCATAGTAATCTCCATGCAATTTATATTCCTTCCATCACTTCTCTTATACATGTCTGGATATCATCTGTACTTTTCTATGCACAATTACTCTCCTGGGATCAGACATAGCATTTGGGGGGCATAGCCATTGTCCGCTCGAGGAGAAAAATATTGTTGTTCAAGGCTGTTAAAACCTGCAACCCTTCGCTGTTGTTGATATACAACTCCCAGTAACCTCCGTACATTACAGCAACCGTTATTCCAAATAATATACTGATCCCAGGTCGCCTCTGCCTACGTACCCCTCATTCTGTTTCTATGTATCACATGGTATAAATGAACCAGGGAAAGGAAAACACACCATCATGAGAAACACCTCATGGATATCGGTGCTTTTCTTTTTAGAGATGTCTGAAGGCTAGCTTTGAGAGTCCCTTTTTATGATATTTTCTTTTTATAATAAATCTTAATGGATATATTGTCTTTTATCTAATATTAACTATTAGGGCAGAGACAGACGAGAAGATTCGGGGAGATTATTTGCCCGGGACAAATCTCCTCTTCTTCGGGTGACTTATCTCCCTGAACTGCCTACCTGCCGGCTAGAAAGGGTAGGACTACATGGACGTTTTCGGCATGATCCAAAGTGCTGCAACAAAACGCCAGCATCAAATCACATGCAACAGAAATTAGGTAAGTAATGGAAATGTCGGATGAAGTCACATCGTTGATCCGATGCGCCACGCAGGGCCGATCCTATCAAATGTGGGGCCCAATTGGGACCAGTTGGCGGGGCCCCTAGACATAGTGTTGCTGGCTACTGACACAGCAAGTATTTAGGAAAATAAGGGCATACAGGCACAAAATAGAAAGGAATGGGCCAGTGCGGGGCCCCCAGAGGTGCGGGGCCCAATTGGGCCCAATTGGTCCAATTGGCCTAAGGCCGGCCCTGGTGCCACGACTGTCGGATGCAGATGCAGCAGTGTTGCGTCGGATCAATACTGCAACACCATCCGACAATGCATTCACTTACCTTATTTCCGTCGCATACATTTTATTGCAGCATGTCGGATCGCGTCGAAAATATCCATGTAGTCCTACCCTTAACCGCCAGCGGGATGGCACCTGGAGCGTTTCGCTTTCTGAAGTCGCCCGAAGTTTCCTCATGAGGCAACTTTGGGCGACTTCGGAAAACGAAATGCTGCAAGTGCCATCCTGTCGGTGATTTAGATTCTAGCTGGCGGGGAGGTGATTTGTCGCCGGGCGACTAAATATCCCAGAATCTTCTCGTCTTTCTTTGCCCTTAGCTGTGATTCAGTCTTTATTTATAAAGGTACTGGCAAGTGCATTAATAGATCAGAATCAGATCTCATCACAGCTCAACTCATTTCCACAGCATCACACAGAACTGTCAAGTGTCATTAGGTCACTTATCATTTAAAAAGGGGGCACTTGTAATTGCTAAAGCCTTAATGGACCAGAGTAAACATAAACATTTTAGCAGGAGCAGTTAGCCAAGCTGACTGATTTAAAGTAGCAGTATACCACTTTTTTAACATTGGCTCAGTGCATTGGACTTGTGCTCAGCATACATTTGCCAATTGTTTTTATTGCAAAAAACTGTGTTTTTATTACTTCTTGAGCTAAACAGACAAAAATAGGTTTCAGTAATCTAAATATTAATACATATCAAACATGAAGCAGAGTTGCTTTTTTCCCTCATTAGCTCAAAAATAACAGTTTTTTGCCTCTTTAAAGGGGAATTAAAGTATAAAATAGAAAAAGGCTAGAAATGCTGTATTTTGTATACTAAACATAAACATGAACTTACTGCACCACAAGCCTAATCAAACAAGACTGTGCACATGCTCAGAGTGGTCTGGGCTGCTTAGGGATCGTCATAAATTATCAAAACAGCACAAGTCAAATAATATCTGCCAGAAGCCGATACAGTTAGACTGATTAATAATCAGAATATGCAGACTGCACTGGGTCCTGTGTTGTCATGTAATCTAATGTGGATTTTATAGTTTTTGTATTGTTTAATACAAACTTTCTCCAATTCTGCAGAACCAGTGGTTGCAGCAAAATAATCCTCCAAATAGAATCCCAGTTTATCTGTTTAAATCTGACTCCATGATCTTTGTCCCTGCAGCTGGAGTTGGAAACAGCAAAGGGGATGTAAAGGCAAAAATAAAATCCAATACAAATATCGACACAGTCGCCGACTGCTCTACAGGGAAACAAACAAAGCTGCTTGAGTTCTGCATGGCTGGGAAGAAGGGCGGGGGCTCCCCCTGCTGTTCATAAGTATGACTGGTTCCTTGCAGAGCAGGACCATCTGACAATTCCTATCCACAGCAGTAAATGAAGGGAGAATTTCACTGCATACGGTCAGGTTTCTTATAAAAACGGTACAGATTTTTTAATTAAAGTATATTGGAGATAGGTTTCTTTTTCATTAAAAAAAGTACGAATTGAATTAAATTGTTTTGCCTTTACATGCCCTTTAACATTTACTTCAAGCTGAAGTTTTATGTTTCACATTTATGTTTTCTTATTGTTGCAATGATTTAAATATAGCTTTAGTAAAGGTGTGTAATGATGCAAGCAGTGCTTAGTAATATCACTTGGGCCACATTTCCCACTACAAAACTTGGAATTGTGGGAAGCAGTGTCGGACTGGCACGCCAGGATACCAGGGCCTTTTGCCTCTAAATATTTATTCTATTTCATGGTCAT
The DNA here is from genome assembly GCA_038501925.1 of Xenopus petersii. NCBI lineage: Eukaryota > Metazoa > Chordata > Amphibia > Anura > Pipidae > Xenopus > Xenopus petersii. Next base: position 107,641,449 of record CM076689.1, on the reverse strand, counting down.
TCCCTGTTTCTTTATGGGGAAAAATGGAAGAGAATAGTAAGTAGATAGAAAAGATGAGGAGGATAAAGAGGTTGAGTGAGGAAAGGAGGAATAATAGTTTGGAAAGTGGGCTCATGGTCTAAGGTTTTCTGCTGGTCCCCTGGCATCCCAGTCCGACACTGGTGGAAAACATTGCATTATGGTAATGTCTGCAATATAATAGGGTAACTTGTGCTTGGTAAAGCCACAAGTGCTGGAGCAGTAACAGATGAAAAGCCCAGAGTGCAGTGCTGTCAGGTTCATCCCCCCAAGTCATCAGACTTCATTCCTGCATTTTGCAAACCACTTTTTACCCATTTTAACAAACTGTAACCACATTAACAGCCTATAATCCTTATGAATTAATAAAGACTTACCCTCACTTCCAAATATTTACCTACACTACCCACTGGACAAACAACACTGCCATCTAGCATATGAACCCATCTCAAAACGTTTCCCTAAATGTCTTAGACCTGCTCCTTGGTTCATCTCACATGTAAATTCCCAACAAGATGCTTTTTAAATCAGTTCTGCACCAGGTCCTAACTGAACTGACCAATCGTAATCAAGCCTGGAATCAGGTGGCCAATACCATCTGCTCAAGGGAGGTGGTCGTCTTCAAGCCCTGCTTCCCTACATTGTGCTAAGGGTCATTGGGGCCCATTCCTCTAAGACAGCACAGAGCTTTTGATCATTTCTGTACTGCAGCCAAGCACTTGACTTTCCAGTTAGTGGGGAAAAAAAAACAGATGACAACATTTATTTTCAGCTGCTGTTACTTTCGTTATTACATGTTACCATCCAGCCTCAAACAGAAACCAGCTGTGTGTTCTTCTCATTTACCCAAACCCAAAACTAGCTCCTAATCACAGATACACTGGGGCTGTTGCTTTTAGAAAAGGCATTTACTGAGCAGTGGGAGTCTGATCTTCAGGAACCTCAATCCCATAGAAGGGTTCAGTAAACTCCTACCTCAATGCATTTTGGTTTTCTGCAGAGACCTTTACTACCTTCATCAAGAAACTTCTTGCCTTTGTTATGAACAAAAAGGAAACAATGGGAATATACATACCAGGCAGTTTATAAAAGGTATTTCTCGCCCACTGCCTTTACTGATTGAGCAACACAATATGATACAATCATAAAACAGTGATGAAAGTTAATATTAGTTATTCCTTTTCTTTTTCATTGCAGTACCATAGTACTGTGCAGTCTGTCACACTCAGTATTCCAAGAGCATCAACTGTAGAGTGACCTGGGCTCAAAAACTAGTACAGGTATAGGACCCTTTATCCAGAATGTTTGGGACCTGGGGTTTCCCCGATAACAGATCTTTCTGTAATTTGGATCTTCATACCTTAAGTCTACTAGAAAATCATTGAAACATTGAATAAACCGAATAGGTGTCTTTATTTGATTATAATGGAGTCTATGGGAGACAGCCTTTCCATAATTCAGAACTTTCTGGATAACAGGTTTCTGGATAACGGACCCCATACCTGTACATCTGCTACATACCGCAGTGGCCAACCACTGATCCTAAAAGCCCAAATCATTTGTCCTGCTGTATATTCTTGGAACTATAGGAATGGTTTTACAGAATATATTTGTAACCTTATGATTTGAGACGGAACTAGAACTGGAAAAAACCAACAACCACTGGCTGGTGTAAGGGGAGGGACACCCGCTCAAATTCGGGGAGATAAGTCGCCCAGTGACAAATCTCCTCTTCTTTGGGGCGACTAATCTCCCTGAACTGCGTCCCTCCGGCTAGAATGTAAATCGCCGGCAAGCTGGCAATCGATGCGCTTAGTTTTTTGAAGTAGAAACTTTGTATGACACCAAGTCCTCCAAGTGCCATCCCGCCAACGATTTAAATTCTAGCCGGCTGGAGGCAGTTTAGGTAGATTAGTTGCCCCGAAGAAGAGGCGATTTATTGCCAGGCGACTAAATCTCCCCGAATCTGAGCGTGTGTCTCTGCCCTACGACACTTGATTTCCTACATAGATTTTTATCTTTCTAGACAGTGTGTATAGTAATACAAGATGGCACCAAGAACATTTATTTAGGTTGTCCAATTCCAATGTGCAAGCTTTAGAAAGTGTCAATATAAAATGCCCCATTACCATTAAAGAAAGCCGCTGTTTGAGCTAACATAAAGTACTGGAAATGTTAAAATAATTTCACTCACAATTCCATTGTCTGACCCTAATCGAGCAAAAGGGTTAAATTCCCTGCTGCAAGTGAAATTCATACCTAGCCGCAGTTTTGGTGGCTTTTAACTGGCATGTCAAATTCAGCATTACTTCATGTAAGTTTCAGATGGGAAAAATTACCAAGGATCACCAAGCCAGTGAATGACGATTTCCTTATGGAGAAATGTATAAATATATATATATATATGTATTTTAAAAGACCAATTAGAAATTTAAAAGGTCATAAGCTCGGGGCACTTTGAGAAACTTAATAGAGTGTGGGTGAATGGTTTCAGCACAAGTGATTTCTGTAAAATGACCATTAACTTTGAAAACTGCCTGACGTTTCTAGAGAGTCTGATTTATCTGATTGGGTCCAGTGCTTCGGAAATACACTGGAGAGGTTCCTGTTACAGAAAGTATTAGGGAACAGCCTTGGTCCAAGTACTAAGGCTTTTACAGCAGTCATTCTGAGTGGCGTTGTGCCAGGTGTTGAAATATTGGCAGGCGATTTGTCACACAGTGTTGACAGATTTGGATGACTACGGGCCTATGTGTGTCGAGGACTCGGCACATCACATTGAGCCGTCAAATTCAGGATGACCGAGGTTGATTACAGCGGAAAATTCTGTCAGTCGATGGCCCCCTGTCATGTTTTGTAGAAGGTCATGGGTCAGTAAATCAGCACGAGGGCAAACTCATCCAAACGTTGCAGTTCAGCCAAAAATGAAAATGAATGTGAGTCTTGCCAGATGTTCTCAGTGAGCCACTCCTTTCTTTTTACCTCTGGCTCTTCAATAAAAAATACGTTTGCATGGAGATGAAAGGATGATCCCTTAATAGAGTGGTGACCCAACAAAGCTGATATAAGGGGGAAGAGGCTGCCTTGGCATAACCAATGGGCAATAATCAGATCTACTGCCCAATGTGTTCTTCACCTGATGAGATTTTCCAGCCTACATAATCAGCCAGATCCAGTGTAGGACTGGGACACCAGGGGGCCACCCAAATGCCATAGATTAGGGGCCCACCAAAAAACCTTAGACCAGGGGCCCACTTTCAGTACTATTATTCTTCCTCTCCTCACTCAACCTCTAGTCTCTTTTCTTTACATACTATAATATTATAATCTATTATTCCATCTATTTAACCTCTTTGTTCACATAGAAATAAGGAATGGCCATAAAATAGGCCAAGTGTTTAGCAGCATGAGGGCCCACCGGGAGTTTTCCTGGTATCCCGGTGGGCCAGTCCGACACTGGCCAGATCACAAACTGATTGTGGAGTCCTTCATTTAGTCCTGTATACATGTCAGTAGGTTGCCACGTATTTGGCCAGCTTTAGAAGAGGGATATTTAATTTACTCTTGCCCTAAAGAATAATCAAAGCACAACATGTCATAGTGATAAATATGCATACCTCCCAACTGTCCCGTTTTTTAACGGTTAGGCAAGAATTCGCACACGCACACCTGGCCTCTCCCAACGATTACGTACGGTGCCTGGGGTATAGGAGGACGGCCCCTCCACAATTAGTGAACACAAAGTAACTCCAGCACACGTAACATGCTCAAGGGATTGCTCCCGTGTTTAATGTCAATCCAACAATACAACGTTTCGGGGGCGTGCCTGACGAAGGGGCACACCCCCGAAACGTTGTATTGTTGGATTGACATTAAACACGGGAGCAATCCCTTGAGCATGTTACGTGTGCTGGAGTTACTTTGTGTTCACCGTTTTTTAACGGGACAGTCCCAAATTTGACAGCTCAACCCGCAGTCCTGGATTGTTACTGAAATATCCCAACTTTCTCTTTGATCTTCTACACTGTACAGCCAGAAAAAGATACAAAATTCATAAAACGTAATTGGCTTTTGGCAGAGAGCCCAGAATATATGGCAGGTGAACTTAGATACTTTTGTAACAATTTAAGATAAGCAAAGAAACAATTGTAACAATTTAAGATAAGCAAGTGTGATTTGGAGGAAACTAGGACTTGGAGCTTAGGGTCAGGGCACATGCTCAGATTCGGGGAGATTAGTCGTCTGACGACAAATCTCCTCTTTTTCGGAGCGACTAATCTCCCTGAACTGCCTCTCGCCGGCTAGAATGTAAATTGAAACTTTGGGCGAGTTCGGAAAACGAAGCGCTCAGAGTGCCATCCCGCCGGGGATTTACATTCTAGCCGGCGGGGGGGGGTAGTTTGGGGAGATTAGTCACCCTGAAGAAAAGGAGATGAATCTGAGCATGTGCCCTGACCCTTAAAAGGCAATTTACCTTCATTAGCAAAACGTGAAATATGTTTAAACTTGCATAACCTGACAAATTTTCGGAAATGAACATGGTAATTAGGGAGGTGTGGTCACAAAAATGGGTGTGGTCGAATAATTTTCGACTCGCTCCGTGCGACAAATCTTTTTGTCTCTCTTTCTATTTCCAAAATGTTGGGAGGTATGAAATAAGGGTGTATTGTATATTTGTATTTCTACATATAGGTGGGAGCTGTCATATTGTTTCTCTTGCAAGAACATTTTAAAAGATTAGCTGTGCGCTTACATTTTGCCTATTTGCTCATCGTTCCTCCATACCCACATGGCTAATTCTTTTCTTCCTTACTGCAAGTTTACAAAGAAGCCACCTTGGTTACAGATGTTCGACTCAAGCCATATACACATTTTACATTTTATGTGCAGAAAATCCAAGAAAATCTAATGCAAATGGAATTTAGCCTCCTCTGCCGGAAAGAGATTAGAAGAACATTTATCAATAAAGAGCAATTCCTCTTCCCTTTACACTGATGCTCCCAAGCAACCCTGCCAGTTTGCATGAGAAGCTGAGCAGATATTCAATGCTCTTCCTTGCCAAAACAGCTCTTCAGTGACTGGATCCTGGTGGTAAAATCGTTTTTTTGGCATTGGAATCGGAATACTATTTCAGGCGGAATCTCCAGGATTTATTGCATATGCAGCCCAAAGTAGACTTTCTTAGGCTGTGTTTTGGGTGTGTGTGTTTAAGAAACTTAAAGGAACATGATCATTAAAAGGATTCTATCATGATTTTTATGTTGTAGTTTTTACATCTAAATGACACTGTTTACACTGCAAATTATTCACACTAAATTATAAAATTTCATTCCTGAACCAGCAAGTGTATTTTTTTAGTTGTAATATTGGTGTGTAAGTGCTTTTCAGGCAGGGCCGCCATCAGGGGGGCACAGGGGGTACAAGTGTACCCGGCCCAGGGCTGAACTTTTGAAAGAGCCAGGTCCCCTTTTACAGCGCCAAAGGCCGAAGCCGTGCTGCCTCCTTCCAACGAAGTCCTGAATGCGGAAGTGCCAAAAAGCTGACCCAAAAAGACCCAAAGCAAGGAAAATAGCTGACGTCCCAAAGCGCGAAAAGACCTGAAGTCACGATAACAGCCGAAATATAAGTCCTGAAGCGTAGAAAAAAACCAAAGTCACGAAAGGAGGCAAGGTTTTTTTTAATCCCCTGACCACCAATGTATTATTTTAATACTCTACAGACCCCTGGCAACAATGTTTTTTTAAAAAATATTCTTTGGGGCCCCAATTTTTTTTAATTTGTAAGGGGGCCCTGGCGTCAATGTTTTTTTTTTTTTTTGTAACTTATAGGGGGGCCCTGGTCACCAATAGCTTTTTATAACGTGTGTTCATGCTGTCTGTGTGGACTATGATGTAGAGCGGGCAGGATCTGGGGTAGGTCTAGGGGGCCATGGTGGAGATAGCACCTTGTAGAAATCAGTATAGCACTTTAAAACACACATGAAAAATCTCTGCATAGACTCTCTATGGTTCAAGACCACACAGATTAGTGACTGCACTTAATATTAACAATATTGCACTAGGTTCGGTTATTTGTTTTTTTCCATAGCCTGTGGCGCTGATCTATAATTGTATTTTGATTTGATGATCCAGTGGAGGAACTGTGAAAAAGATCAGCAAAGCAAAAAATTCTGAGGGTTTACTTTTCCTTTAATTCTTGCAAATATCTGTTGTTTTTTGCAATTTTAACCAGGGGCGCTCTGCCAATGAGGCAGCGCCTGAAATTATTCCAGGGGCGGCAAAAAGCCGCTCCTGCACCCTTAAGAGCCGAATTTCCGTTTTTTAAACCGGAAATTTGGCTGTACTATTGCGAGAGAGCGCAATTGCTCTCTCCGCAATAGTGTTTCTGCCTCCCCTCCCGACACGTACGCTGGTGAGGGGGGGCGGCATTGCAGGAGGGGCTCCTTAGTCAGAATCGGCGCTGATTTTAACTCTGTTATACAGCAGTAAAGAGTGACTGAAGGTTATCAGAGTACAAGCCACATGACTGGGGGCAGCTGGGAAAAGGACAATATGTCTAGCCCCATGTCAGATTTCAAAATTAAATATAAAAGAATCTGTTTGCTCTTTTGAGAAACGGATTTCAGTGCAGAATTCTGCTGGAGCAGCACTGATGCAGTTTGAAACAAACAAATTTTCCCATGACTGTATCCCTTTAAAATATAAAATACTTTATACCCCAAAAGCTTGTATAATGTAGAAACAATTATCCCTGTCTAAACCATCCCACTTTCTTTTATGTAACACGATGCTGCTCTTGCACAGCTAAAAAAAACGTTCCAGGTATTGGCGACTTGTTTGCTTTGTTTATTTCCAAAAATTTCCAAGAACAGTAGAGCTTGTGTAAAGCTGCTCTGACATGGAAATATCCATTAATTTGGCTTCCTCGCCATATACACTGATCTATGCCAACTAGTGGGACAACAAATATGAAATGATGGGCGAATTTGTCCCATTTCAATTCACCTAAAAATCAGCGAATTTCCAGCAAAATCCAGAAAACGCCGAAAATTTATCGAAACCTGAATTTTGACGCCGGTGTCAATTCTAATGCTCACATCAATTTTGACGCTGTTTGTTAAAGTCAATGGGCGTCCGAATAATGTTGACGCATGACAGTTTTTCACACGAGCGACTCTTCAAAAGTTCAAAAGTTCTTGACGCCGGCGAATTTTCGCGGCAGTTTCTCAGATATATTTGCAGGCGGCGAAACACGTAAATTTACCGCAAGTTTGCATCTGCCAAATTTATTCGCCCATCACTACAAATGGGGCTTTGCCTCCAGTGCAGTTATCAGATAACAAGAGGGGCCCATGCAGACTTGTCAGCTTTATCCATGGCCTGATGAATTGCAAAATGATTTTATTCAAAGGATCCAAATATGTTTTTTTCCCACCTTTACATTGTTGAGAAAAATGTAGAGGTATGGGATCCATTATCCAGAAAACTCCAAATTACAGAAAGGCTCTCTCCCATACACTCCATTATAATCAAATAATCCAAATTTTTTTCTCTATAATAATAAAACAGTAGCTTGTACTTGGTCCTAACTAAGATATAATTAATCCTTATTGGAAGCAGTACCAGCCTATTGGGTTTATTTAATGTTTACATGATTTTCTATTAGACTTAAGGTATGAAGATCCAAATTACAGAAATCTGGAAAGCCCCAGGTTCCAAGCATTCTGGATAATAGGTCCCATACCTGTAGTAAAAGGTTCAAAGATGAAATTCCTGCATACAATTTCAAAAACATTTTTTTTGAGAATGTTCCTATATTTGCATATACAGGTATGAGATCTGTTACCTGGAAACCCATTATGCAGAAAGCTCTGATGTATGGAAAGGCCATCTCCCATAGATTCCATTTTATTCAAATAATCCAAATTTTTGATTTTATTTTTCTCTGTAATAATAAAACATAACCTTGTACTTGATTCAAACTAAGATATAATTCATCCATTTTGGAAGCAAAACCAGTCTACTGGGTTTATTTAATGTTTAAATGATTTTCTAGTAGACTTAATGTATGAAGATCCAAATTACAGAAAGATCTGTTATCCAGAAAACCCCAGGTCCCGAGCATTCTGGATAAAGGGTCCCATACCTGTTCTATTTGTTGAGCCCAGTGAACTGCAGAATACATAAAAAAAATTAAAAATGTTCAGTAATAAAGGTTAATATTAAGGGTTTTGTAGTTTTTAAAGAAAACTAATACAGGTATGGGACCTGTTATCCAGAATGCTCGGGACCTGGGGTTTTCGGGACAATGGATCTTTCTGTAATTTGTCTACTAGAAAATTGTGTAAATATTAAATAAAGCCAATAGGCTAGTTTTGCTTCCAGTAAGGATTAATCATATTTTATTGGGATCAAGTATATGGTACAGGTATGGGATGGATATGGGTATTGATCCAAACTAAGATATAATTAATCCTTATTGGGTTTATTGAATGTTTACCTGATTTTCTAATAGACTTAAGGTATGAAGATCCAAATTATGGAAAGATCCGTTATCCAGAATAACCCACGTCCTGAGCATTCTGGATAATATGTCCCATACCTGTAGCAAAAGGTTCAAGATGAAATTCCTGCATAAAATTACAACCTATTTTGTTAAGAATGTTCCTATATTTGCATATATCTACATATAAATGGTAGCTTCTGGTAGTATGTCAGCACTCCCACCCATACATTTAAATGGAAATGTGCACCTTCTTCTGAAAATAAATATATGCATAGCCATGAGACTTTCACCTTGGGTTCCTATACCTGTATTTTTTATTTTTCTTCCCTGTTAATGCATATAGCATTTTACTGACCAGTTGGCAACACTCTCTTGCTTTTTAATCACCACTAGTTGGTTCTCCAGTATATTTTGTCTTAAATAAAGTTCTAAATAAAGACTAAATGAGTTTTTAATGCTGAGACCCAAAGTTGGTCTTTCAGCCCACGCAATGTCTGATCTAATCATTTGGCTTTCATGCAGATCATCAGCCAATCATTATCATATTGTGCAATGCGGGTGCAGCATATTGGGTGGTATTGATCAATTCGTTTATATTCTTGAGCAACACTCACTGCACAAATCTAAAAATAACTTTTTAAACAAATGTTTTAATGTGAGTTTATATTACTGTTGTGCATACCCCAAACATGGAATATTTCCATAAATAATTTTTTCAGACCAGAGTGATCAATGGCTGGTGTGCTCTATGTATGCTGCAGCCCTACACCAAGGTGGTTATTTATCAAAATCTGAATTTATCTCAATATTTTCTAAAATATACTCCGACCAAATCCTCACCGGTTATTTCCCCTTTATTTATCGATACATTTTCCAGAAAATTTCCTGTGCAGGAAAAAAACGTGTATGATTTTTTTTGGATTTTTGCCTAAAAACCACAAAATCTTCAGATTATTGCATGAAACCCAACGCAGATCAGGATATCTTCGGGATTCTCCCATTGACTTATATACAACCATAGCAATTCTGGGATGCCAGATTTTCAGATTTGGACTTTTTCCATCCTCGGGAATAGCTAGCTAGCTAGCACTGAGACATACCTGCATAAAGGTGGCCATACACAGGCAGATAAACCTGCCGATATTGGTCCTTTAGACAAATTCGGCAATTTATCTGCCCATATATGGGGGCTTCCGACGTGTCTTCCCGATCGATATCTGGCCACGATATCGATCGGGGAGGTTTAATTTTTCCGGCGACCGACCCGTCGGAGCACGTTGCTCCTCGTTGTAATCCATTCATTTGGCCCTAGGGCCAAATGTTCAGATATAGCCCTGCCGTTGGTGGGCATATCAGTGAAAGATCCGCTCGTTTGCCGATGTCGCCAGACGTGCAGATCTGTTCATGTATGGCCAGCTTTAAGGTGCAGCAATCCAAATTAAAGGGCCATAAAATACATTGCTAAGGATTAAAACAGGACAGTATGTGACTGCCAGTCTGTTCTATTTGGAAGCCGATTTGAAACAGCTGGAGAACGTTGACTGGTTCAGACATCTGCTGTTCACTTGCAGAATTGCAGGCATTACCTTTGGAACAGGTGTTCAACAACTTTCATGCCATGAGATCTTGACTGGTTTTCTAACCTATGACAGTGACTACCTTTTATAAAGGCGCTTGTTTAAGTTAACCTTGCGCTCTTTCTAGTAATCATGAGATCACTGGGGCATGGGCTGCTATTAGTAATTGTGCTCTGTCAAAAACTCATTAGATCCTTGGTCGGGCTTTCTGTTTATTGGTTGCACTTTACAATGACATTGTCCTTGCTCTAGAAATGAACCTAATGCTGAGCCCAGGCTTTTTCCAGTGTGTAGAACAACATTGGGCGTCTCTGTTGCAGAAATTGCAGGAGAATGGGGAGCAGGGCTCTGCGGTTCATGAGGAAACACAAGAAAGCATAACCAGGCAAGATAAAATCGATCCAATCTGTCTATATTTAAACCAGGCTTCAATCTTCTCTTTTTTTAAGTATCAATGATGCAAGTAGACCATATCTTGCTGCAGAGAAACCCCTTGTACCTTCTAAGTGCCAGTCTGTGACAGTCTTGCTGCAATTGACCATATAATCCAGGGAATAATGGAAAGTCTATCTAGAAATAAAGCTCCTGTTCTCTCTCTGGACAACAGGTCAATCTGGGCTAATACAGTGAGTATTACACATTACCCTTTTAGAACAAGATGAGCGAACAAAATCAGATACGTGTAGACCTGCTGTTTCAACACACACCATCCATCATGTGATAAGCATTCAATTTGAAGATATAAGAAACAGACCAGGAACAGGCAGTACTTTAGTCTGCAAACACCCTTTATTGGTGTATTTTCACTCACGACATTTTTTTTGAAGCTAAGCACCATATTTCACAACTAAGATGGAGAGTCCTGGATAAAGTTGAACTACCTCCCAGAGGGGGGGATAGAGTAAAGTTGTTACTTCAAAAAGAAAACAAATGGATTAGGCAGCTTGATACAATGAAACCAAAAGGGTTTAATGATAAACTTAGTTACAAATGTTTTCTGTAACGAATTATTAATGTATCTTTGTTTTATGCAGGTCACAGAAATAAAAAGAGTACACTGCAAAAGTAAGTGTAGAGAAATTGTTTATTGAGACTAGCTAGTCTATATAAAATAGCAGTGAGCGACATGTGAGGGTGATCCCTGCCTATGGGCAGACATTCATTTGTAGTGCTCATATGTTTTTACTTTTGATAGGCTTGGCGCAGTTTCTTAAGTATTTAAAGTATTTAATTGTATTTATTCCAACAGGTTGGACTGTTATTTATGGACTATTTTTATGGGATTTTTTCACATTTTTGAGATGGTATTCCTGTTATTGGTATATATTTTATCATGCAACAAAGGAATGGAGTTATCCATGATGTCACAATGTATCACCTGGAACACCAAAGGGGTGGGGTTACAATGGTTATTTAATGTGTGTTAATTGTTTTTGTTCTTCACTTGAAAAAGGGACTGGCTCCCGAAACATGTCGTGAGTGAAAATACACCAATAAAGGGTGTTTGCAGACTAAAGTACTGCCTGTTCCTGGTCTGTTTCTTATATCTTCAAATTGAACACATTACCCTTTTACTGATGGAAACTGGGTGACAGTTTTTATTCTTGATACTCAGTTCTGGGATGGCATTCCCAGATCAGCTGTTTGATAGCCAAGAATTTCGTTTCTGCCTTTGTGATGTGGACAAGTTTGGGAGATCAGCCTCAACATTGCACAAAATATAAATATGCCCTTGTGTTGGGACAGAAGATAAACACGTATCCTTCCTGGCAGGTTTAACCAAACAGTGTTGTTGCAGATGAAAAAACATTGCACTACTAGAAAAGTAAGGAGTGAAACTTCAGCCCTAGTAAATGTGTCTAAACTAGAAGTGGGCAGTGTTGGGCAGGCCAGGACTGGCAATGTGTGGGCTCTGGCAAATGCCAGAGGGGCTGCTATAAGGTGCCATAGAAAGTCAGTATTTAGTGGGCTGGTGGGGGCTGTTTGGGCCTCTGTGTGGGCTGAGTGGGCCTCTATGTACCTGAAATGCCAGGGCCTATTTAAATTCTCAGTCCAGGCCTGGTGTTGGGATTATGTATGATTTTGCCAAAGCATAGCATATTGGCCAATCCACAGGCCAGGAATTAGGATGCCTAATGCAATGTCTACATTCTAGTTTAGCATTTTTACTTTCAATTTATTATCTCCCTGTTGTTCCCTACAGCCCTGATGCTTCAGGTGCTGTCCGTGATCTACAGACTAGTGCAGAGTGATACATATGCTACAAAAAGGTAAGTCCGTTTTATAAGTGGGACAGCATGAGAAAAAAAAAAACCTTTACTGAAAAGGAACCAACCAAACTTGTTATGGGCAAGCTTTATGCTTTTTACCCCATTAATATAAATATTTTGGTAGCAGGGACTTTGATCTTTTTTCTCAAGACCCAAACAGCACTAGTGGTCCACAATGATGTAGAACATAAAGGCGGTTATTTGTCAAAATCCGAAAATTTCTCCGAATTTTCTGAAAACGACCAAATCCGTACAGATTTTTTTCCCCTTATTTATCAATACATTTTCACGAAAATTTCTTGTGCAAAAAACTTGATAAAATTTGGAAAAAAAATCTGAAAACTGCAACTTTTTTCGATTTAATGCCTAAATACCGCAACTTCTTCGGATTTGATGCCAGAATACTGCAACTTTAGTGGAAACCCATCGAAGATCAGGATATCTTCGGGACATCTCCCACTGATTTTTACAGGAACTCAGCAGGTCTGACTTGGAGTTCTTTTTTATTTGACTTTTAACACCCTTGTGGTTTAATAAATCCTGAAAAATTTTAATTTTTTTCCAATAAATTGTGTTTTTCCCCTTTAAAAGGCCAAACCGATAAAAAAAACAGACTTTAAAGGGATACTGTCATGGGAAAAAAAAATTTTTTTCAAAATGACTCAGTTAATAGTGCTGCTCCAGCAGAATTCTGCACTGAAATCCATTTCTCAAAAGAGCAAACAGATTTTTTTTTATATTACATTTTGAAATCTGACATGGGGCTAGACATATTGTCAATTTCCCAGCTGCCCCAAGTCATGTGACATGTGCTCTGATAAACTTCAATCACTCTTTACTGCTGTACTGCAAGTTGGAGTCATATCACCCCCTCCCTTTTCCCCCCAGCAGCCAAACAAAAGAACAATGGGAAGGTAACCAGATAACAGCTCCCTAACACACGATAACAGCTGCCTGGCAGATCTAAGAACAACACTCAATAGTAAAAACCCATGTCTCACTGAGACACATTCAGTTACATTGAGAAGGAAAAACAGCAGCCTGCCGGAAAGCATTTCTCTCCTAAAGTGCAGGCACAAGTCACATGACCAGGGGCAGCTGGGAAATTGAAAAAAATGTCTAGCCCCATGTCAGATTTCAAAATTGAATATAAAATCTGTTTGCTCTTTTGAGAAATGGATTTCAGTGCAGAAGTCTGCTGGAGTAGCACTATTAACTGGTGCATATTGAAAAAAACATGTTTTCTGATGACAGGATCCCTTTAAAATGTAAAGTGAAAAGATGTTTTGTCTCCTTGCTCCAGAGATATATATCACAATGAGGTGCAACTTTATGGCTCCCAGACTGTTGTGGACAACATAATTAGTGATATCTCCTGCATGCTGAAAATCCCCAGAATCAGTTTACACATAGTAAGTAGCTATCAGCCTATCCTCTTCGTTGCTATGTTGCACAAGCACCTGCTACATTGCCTGGTTATTTCATATTTCCGTATGCTGCTATAGCACATACCCACAATATAATCCAGGAGACTTCTGATATTGTTTCAGCATTTCTGTTTAATTGTGTCACTGGCTATAAAGTGTTAATCAATAGCTGAAGGGCAAAAACATTATATAATTCAAAAAGTACGACGTTCACAAAAAATAAATAAAAAGAATCAGGTTGGCTTCCATTACTCATGCTCATGCTTGGCAATTACTGCAGTAGAGTAGTGATGGGCGAATTTGTCCCGTTCTGATGCATTCTGACGCTCGCCTCAATTTTGATGCCGGCGTTATATTCAATGGGCGTCCAAATAATTTTGACACGTGCCGATTTTGACGCGAGCGACTTTTCCGACGCGTGTCCAAATCTTTTTGACGCCAGCAAATTTTTCGCTGCAGTTTCGCCGCAAATTTGCGCCTGGCAAATTTATTCGCCCATCACTACAGTAGAATATAGGACTGGAGGTGACACGGTCAAACATAAACAGTACCACTCTTGAATCTTGAGGATTCTCCAAGGTATCAGGCAACAGAAAAGGTGAAAATTCCCCTAGAAAATGCCATATTTTTTGCCTGCCAGAGCTGAGGATGATCTTACAGTAGTGCATAAGTCAAAACTGCCATCAACATACTAAATGAGGGTTTTTTATGTCACAGGGAAGTATCATTGTTTTCATCAAAATACTATGCAATACATAACATTTAAAAATGCTGCTGCTCTCGTTCCCCATTAGCTCTCGGCATCTAAAGGTTGTGTGGCTGGCTATTTATGGTTTACAGCAGAAGATGGAAACAAAGTATACTGTGGTGGTAGCTCATCCGTAAGTAGAAATATGATAATATTATTATTTGTGCCCTTACAAAATCATAACATTTTTACAAGTTTTGGCTTCTTTATAAATGCCATTTTATAAATGCAAGCACCTCTCTTAAAAATCCTCATGATTGTGCCACGGTAATGCCAAAGGTTCAGGCATGAGAAGTAAGTGTTCCTTTTCAGCATGACCTCAGAATATTTAAGGGGAGTGTTTTGTTTTTACTTTGAACCTGAAAACGTTTTCTTGTTATCATAGGGTGTCCTTGTGCCAATAAATGTCGAAGGAATCAGAAGTATCCTTTACGTCTTCGAGCTTCAATAGGGCGTGAAGTGAAAACATCCAAAAGTCGCACACGGTGCCAAGCCAAACAGCCACTTTCAGAATGACCTTGGTCAGAGCCTTTTGTTTCAGCTTCTCAATTGCACATATTGAATTGCTGAAGGGAGACCGTGCTTAACATTTTATTGTGTTTGATAAGAAAAAAAACACATTCTTCTGGTGTTTCCCTTAATTACTGACAACACTCATATTGCTATTGTTAACACAATTTATTTAACAATGTGTCTGCATAACCAGCATTCTTTCCCTAGATACACATAAATGATGTGGATTAACCCTTGCAGTACAGTGTAGTACCTTGAACATGGCAGTTCAACTGGTGGCCCATTGGCCGTCTATGACCCTGCAAGAGGGCCTCCAACATAAACAAGATCTACCCAGAGCTCTTGGTTTTATAAAACAACTGGTGTTATAAAATCCCAGTCCTCTATTGTGTATAACTGGCTCACAGCATGTAAAATCATGGATCTAAAAGATACTGGCCTTCACAACAAAATGCATACCAACAGCAGTCCAAAATTATGCATGCACCTTATTTGAGATAAAAAAAAATTGCATTAATAGAGACCAAAAATATATAGCAATGAATTGTCCAGCAGGGCTGGATTTACATAGTGGGCGCCCCTAGGCCCACTGCCATTCGTCACCCCTGTCCCCCCTTTATTCATGCAATTTTTCATCATCTAGACTGGAGCAATGGTGATTGGCGCATGGGAAATTTAAAAAATGATTGTATCCAGTACATCCCCAGTGTTTTTGAACCAATGTGGGAGTGGTTGGCCAGCATGCCGCCCCCCTAAAATCCTGCCACCCTAGGCCTGGGCCTAGGTGGCCTTTCCACAAATCCGGGCCTGTTGTCCAGAGCCTAAGGTGATCTGAGGTGGGAGGATGCATGGTCACAGACCAAAACCTTAACCCTTAGAGACCTGAGTACCCAAGCTAAATTCATCCTCATAATCGAAAAGGAGGCAATATTCCAAAGGCTTCTCAATGACAATT